>VYZW01021918.1:0-33078 GCA_013401315.1 Balaeniceps rex
ATTTTATTTTATTTTATTTTATTTTATTTTATTTTATTTGAATTATCATCAGCATTTGGGGGGGGGGCGATGGGGAAGGCCCATCCCCACCCCCTGGCTGCCCACGGGGAGCTGGTCACCAAACGCCTCAGACCCGGCCCCCCCGCCCCGCCCCACCATGCCCACCAAGGGCTGCCGGCAGCCCACGCTGCCAGGCAAGGGTCCCATGGGTGATGGCAGCCCAAAAAGGCTGCACCCCGCCCCACTTTGGGTTTTGCTGGGGTGGCCAGTTTGCCAGCCCCGGTGGGGTTGGAAATACCCGGCACCCCCACGCACCACCCGGCACGACGGCGCGGCCGAACCCGTCCCCGCGGCACGGGCTGCCCCGCTCGACGCCCGTGTGCCCACGCTGCCTCGACCGGGCGGGCGGGTTCTGCTGCTCCCCGGGCCCGTGGCTTCAGACACCCCGTTACCATCCCTCTCCCCCCACGGGCGGCCAGGCCGGCTCTGCAGGGGGGTGCGAGCCAAACCTGGCTGCTCCCATGGGACCTTGAATGTGCGGCGGCGCGGCCGGGACCTTGTGCAAAGTCGCAGGGCTAAGAAAACAGCTGCCCTCCCCCGCCACGGTTTCTAAACCCAACAACGCCTCGGAAAAAGATTTGCCTGTGGGCCCCCCCCTTGCCTGTGGGGGGGGAAACCGGCCACCTGTGTCCAGACATGGTTGTGGGGCCACGTCCGTGGGGCACTGGGCGGGAACCGCCCCGCTGCGTTTTGGTATGGCAGGAAAAAGGCATTTATAGAAAGGGTTAAAAATACGAAGCCAGCAGAGGGGGAGTAACCTGTTGCAAAACATCCCCGAAACCTTTTCCTCCCCACGCCGGGTTTGGTGCACAGGCCGGGGCAGAAGCAGGAAGACATGCCGCCAGCGTCGGGGGGGCACGCCGCAACAAACCCCGATTCAGAGTCCTCGGCCCCGTTGTGTAACGCGGACAGATCCTCTTTGTCTCCCTTTTTATTTTTTTCCTCTCGCTTTTGAGCCCATTTTTTTCTTCTGGCCTAAATCTCCGCCTGGCTTTTCCAGGGCAGCTGGGTCTCCCGCTGCGCCAGCCGCCCTTTTGCACCCTTTCCTGCTGCTGCCCATCTCTCCGTGGGTGATCGGCCGGGCCCGGTGGCACCTTTCTTTCTGTCCATGCCGATACCAACCCAGTGCCCTGACCTGGGGACACTGGCAGTGGCCGTAGCGATGGCACCTGCCCTGGCTGACGTAACCCTGCCGTGGATTAACCCCCCCGGGAGGCTCAGGGGATAAGCTGGGTGCTGAGCCACCGGGTACTAAATAGGGTGCACGGCCCCAGGTCATTCCATCGCCTCCCAAGAGCCGCTTTTTCGGGTGGGGAGGGAGCTGGCAGCGGTTCCCAGGGGAATGCTGGGGGGGAGTGGAGCTTGTTCCCCCTTGATGCACCCCTGGTGCTGCGGCAGAGGCGGTGATGCTGGAGCCGTGGCTGTTTTCGGGTGGGCGTGGGAAGAGCGGGGCAGGGATAAGCAGTGAGTGGCTGGGGGCTCGTGCCTCAGTTTCCCCACACTGGCAGTGGGGAGCCTCAGCTCTCTTTTTGGAGGTCACCAGGGCATCGCCATGCTGAGGGGTGGGGGCAGAAGGAGCTTGCCAACTGCTCAAGTTTGGCAGCTCTTGCTGGGGAAAGGCAGGAAAAATCCCTACCCTTTCCTAAAAGGCTTTGGAGGGCTGAAGCGACACGTCCAGGCACGCGAGGACAGGCCAGGGCCGGGGAAGCGGCCCTGGAGGGGGAGATCTCAGCTCGTGTCTTCTCCACTAGGCCAACGTTTTTATTTAAATACCCTCCCCGTCCCGGCTATCCTTACAGCCCGCTTTCCTGGTGCATCGCGCCGCTGGCTTCGGCGCCGCTGAAAGCCGACGCTACACGGAGTCAGAACTGCACGCCGATCCCCGTATCGCCCTTGGCAGCACGCCAAAACACCCCAACCCAGCGGGGTACCAAGCCCCCCATCACACCCGTGACCCCACATCATCCACCAGCACCTCGTCCGGGCGGGCCGCCCCGGCCAGGCAGCGTCCCACCACTGCCAGCACCTTCCCCAGGCGACGGTCCAGCGCCCGCAGGTGGGGCTCGGCCAGGATGGGGGCCAGGGGGTCGGTGGCCAGCGCCTCCCGCAGCACGTCGCTCAGGCGGTAGGGCTGGGTGGCCAGCAGCTGCAGCCGCAGGTAGGTCGACTTCTTGATGCTGCCGAAGATGAGGAGGGAGAGGGCTCAACCCGGGAAGCCTCTCCCCAACGGCAGCTCTGGGTGGGCGGGGGGAGCCCCTTACCTGCAGCATTGCCGGAGGGGGGCCAGGATGGATGGTTCGTCGCGTGAGTGTGTGCCGAAGCTGGGGGGAGAAGCCCGCCGGCCGGTGTCAGGGCGGCAGCCCCCCGCAGCTCAGAGCCCAACGCAGGGCGCGTTTCAGCAAGACCCGTGGTCTCCCCCCACCCTTTTGCCGGGATTATTTCCCCTCCATCCCACTTTACCCACGGCCGTTGTCCAGGTGGAGCAGGAAAGTGTCGTTCCCAAATTTCTCAAAGGTCTCGTAGTGGTGCCGGTCCATGTTGCCTGCGGCAGGGCAACAAATTTGCCATTGGGTGGTGGGCCAGGAGGCGGGGAGCAGGGACACGGGGCACCCTCCTGATGCGAGACTGAAACCCAGAGGCTGGGGAAAAGGGCTGGGGGCACCTCTAAGGTGCCCGTCTGGTGGCCATGGCCATGGGGGAGACCCGAGCAGAGCCCCCGGGGCCTCCAGGCCCCTTCTCATCCCAGCAGCCCCATGGAGAGACAACAGCGGCAAATGAAGCAGAAGTAACGGCAAAGGCACGGCTGCGGCAGCTGGGAACGAGGAGTCGGGAAGCTCTCCAAGTCAGATGATGGCGGGGGGACAGCGCAGGGAGGAAGGAGCGGCCCCGGGGACGGCAGAGGCAGCGCGAGCCCTGGGGAGCATCGCTGCCAGCCCCAGCTCCCCAGGGGCTGCATGTGGGACCTTGCCGGGAAGCGCTTCCCGTGCCCAGGGTGTTCAGCTGGGATCTCCCCGGCGTCTCTCGTCCTTTGGCTTCTGCCTGGGATGTGCCCTAACAGCACAGCCCTTTGCTCTCGTTTTGGGTAAGAGCGCAGCTCTCTGCAGCCTGAGCAATGGTTTGGCCAACAAACCTCACAGGGCACGGTACCGTGGGACATGGAGCCATTTGGGCCTCTCGGTCCCAAGGGGCCCCCGCAGCCCCCACCGCCGGCACGGCAGGGCTCACCCATAAGGAAATCAAGGACCGTCATGTCGATGAGGTCAAGGAGGCGATGGCCCCTGTCGTAGGGCGGCGTCTCTCGCACCTGAGCGCAGTAGTTGGGGTTCAGCTCCCACCTGCGGGCAGAGGCCAGGGCAGGGGAAGGGGCCGTGAGAGCGGCCTTGGGGCGGCCCCCTCCTGTCCCATGGCTGTGCTGCCTCATGCCCCCCATGCCCCCCATGCCCCGGCTCACTCAGCCTTCTTGTTCTTGTGGTAGGAGCGGCGCCAGGGGCTGCGCCAAGAGCGGCGCTTGGCCAAGGTCTTGTCAGGCAGCAGGGCGGCCATGGAGCCCTCCAGCCGGTCCGGCTTGCCGCAGAGGGCGTGCTCAGTGGAGCAGTAGTAGGAGCACTCCCCGTAGAAGCAGACGTTGCCCGCTGGCCATGAGGACAAAGCAAAGGTTGACGAAGAGCAGGAAGGCAACGAGCCTGCAACCCTCCATGCAGGATGGTCTGGCAGGTGGCCAGGTGAGGATGCGCCATGCACCGTGGCCACATGTCACCAGCAAAGCAATGGCAAGGAAGGTCTTGAGGAGCAGAGCCCCACGGCAGGGGACCCAGCGGGAGCTGGAGCAGTCCCCAAAGGGACGGTTTGTCCCGGTGCAGGGGGGAGCCAGGGCAGGAGCAGCCGGCTCCAGGTGAGCTCCATGCGGGTGGCCGCAGGAAAGAATGGACAGCATGGGAGCTCACCTGGGGAGATGAAGAAAGTCTTGGCCAGTTTCTTGTCCGTGGTGATGTCACGAATCTCCTTCGTTATACTGACCAAACGGCCAGAAACTGGGGGGATTCGCCGGAAATCCAGGATCCTGAAACACAGAACTTGGAACCATTTCTTGCCAACCCCAGCTGGTTTTCACAGCGAGTTATTAAAACCGTTGTTGAGACGCAGGTATCTGTCGCAACGGGGTGGAAGAGGTGGAATGAAGGAGCAGTTTCTCTGCCGTCGTGGGAGGGCAGAGTTGGATGCAAAGCTTGCACTCACCTGTCCAGGTGGAAGGCTGCAATCTCTGCATTGTGCCGCTCAAAATCTGAGAAGTAGAAGAAATCGATGGGGGTCTCCTGGTCCCGGGTCTGCCTGGAAGGAGAGGGGAGGGTGGGGGCAATGGCCATGGACAGGGTCACCCCAAGCGTGGGCTTGGCTCCAAACCACCCCTTGCTTTGTGTCCCTCGTGCCACTGGAGAAACAGCCTGACCCAGTCTCCTCCCGTCGCTCCCTGTTGGGTGGTGTGGCCCCAAACCCCCCAGCCAGGCCCCCACGCACCCCCTGCTCCCAACCCAAGGGCTGGGAAGCCCTCATAGACTGGAGGGTCCTGGATGGTCCTCATGGACCATCTTCTTGTTTCCACCACTGGAGGTCACTACCCCATCACAAGCTGCGCCCAGTCTTCCACAAGCACCACCAGGGAAGCCGAGGGGAAGGGAACCATCCCGCTCGCCTCAATTTTGGGGTGGTGGGGCTGAAGTGAGGCAGCACACGAAGCGTTTCTCCATTTCTCCTTCTGTGGTCTCCTCCAGACACTCCTTGCCACCTAACGGGACTGTGCAGGTGGGATATGGTGTTGTGCCTGGCTCCACTCACTTCATGGGCTTGAAGAGGGCCTGCCCATAATTCGGGAACGTCATGATGAGCTTGAGCTGGGTCCCGCCAGACTTCTGGACTGAAAAGGGGCACACAGGGATGAGGGAGGTGGGCAGCAGGCAGCAGGGCAGGGGTGCGGGCAGGGTTGCAGGCAGGGAGGTGGTACCCGAGCTGACAACTCTCTGCGTGGCCAAGTCCCGGAGGAGGGTGGGCATCAGGGGGTCCCGGCGGGGGTACAGCTCATAGCGGTTGATGCCGACGTGGAATTTGAGCCAGGCAGGGTAGGTGTCGTAGGCTGTCTTCCCTGTCGGGAGGAGCGTCTCGGCTTTACTGCTGCTGACCCTGCAGCCCGACAGCCACCACCACCCCAACAACAAGGACAGTGTTTAGTTGGGGTGGGACGGGTCCCGCGTCCCCAGGCGCTTCCCAGGAGCCGGCGCATGGAGCGGGGGGAAGGCCCAGCACAAGCCCTGGATGGTGGTGATACCCCCTGCGCCCTCCTTGGGGCTCCTGGCACCTGGGCAGATCCCACCCATGGCTGGTGGCCGGGGAGACCCGCCGGCACAGCCGGAGGGGGCTCAGTGTCTTCCCTCACATCCCCTGCAGAAAATCCCCAGGCTGATCCTGCCCCTCTCCTCCATGCCTTTATTTCCCTGCTGGTGCAGCTTGTCTCGTTGTTTTTCCCCAAGGGATTAGCTCCCGGGAATACAGCTGGCTACACACCCCCCCGTGCTCGCTGGAGACACACACACATCAGTAAAACAGGGGTGGAGGAGCAGGGGCTTCCCAGCCATCCCCAGCACTGACCTGAAGTCCCACCCTCAATGTCCAGTTCCCCTTGGACGGGTTTATCACACACCCCTGGTTTCCCCGGGGCGATGAGTTTGGGTTAGCACTATCCCCATCTCTGTGCCTCCTGCAAATTTGCAGTTTGATGGCATTCAAGGGGGGCTCCTAGGGCTATCTGCCTTCACTCTGCACCAGCACCCGCCGGCACTGCAATGGGGCAGCCTCGCCCAGGGCATCTGTAACCCACATCCATGTCTCTCTCTCTAGGAAAATGCAGACTGTGCCACAATTTCATCAAACCAGACCCATCTCCCATGGTTATCCGTGGCCGAGGTGGTCCTCACAGACACGGCCAATGCCCATTTGTGGAAACCAGCTCTTAGACCAACTTTTTTTCTCTCCCAATTTTAGTTGCCACCACATTTGGAAGGTGTGCTTTCCGCAAGGAAGCTGCTACGTGTTACTGACACGAAAGCTTTTAATATCTTCCCTCCTAATTAGAGGTTAGTAGTCCAATGATAAAAATAGGCAGCCGGCAGCGATGAGCTCACCATACGGCCGAGCCTAAAGAGGTCAGGTGATGTCCTGCGAAATGCAGGACAGGAATGGTCTCACGGTTGGAGGTAACCTACATTGCAGGCTTTGCATTTCCGATGCGTCAGGAGAGGGGGCTAAAACGGGTTAGGAATCTGGAGTGGGGACTGTCTCAGAGAGAGAGAGAGACCAAAGGCTTGTATGCACTGGGGAAGGAAAGGAGACGAGGAGATCACCTAAAAGATACCCTACATAATACTATGAATAATTCAACAAGAGTCTCCTTTGGCGTCGCTGGGTACTACAGGCTCCCGGGTAGCAGCCCAGAAATTCAGGGTTAAGAGAAGTTTTGAGGCACAAGAAGAGCGTGCTTAGCAATTTAGGCCCCTCTAGGGTAGGATGCTGATCTACGCAGGGAAGCAACAACCTGGTCCCTGCCGCTTGTCCCCTCAAACCCACGTATCCCCCAAAAGCAAGCCAGGGCTGAGCTCGCTCCTCACCATTCGTCACTCCCGCTGCTGCGCAGGCTGAATTTCTCCGTGGGGTTGACGACAAAGAGCTTGTCTTTCTCTGTCACCTCCGGGATTGGGATGTTGTAAAGAGGATGCTCGAAGAGCGCTGCCAGCTTTGATCCCTTGGTCCGCCCTGTATCCCCTTCTCCATGCTGGCGCCGGACCCCCGGCTCTCCAGCCCTTGCGTGCAGCCCCGCTCCCTGCGGCTGGGAGCTTTTCTCCAAGGAGCTGTTGCTGCCGCTGAAATCCTGAAGGATTCGCAGGCTCAGCTTTTTGGGACCGGCCAGCACGGAGCTGCCTGATGGGACACCCGAGGCTTTCAGTGCTTTTGCATCGCAGCCGCAGGGCCTGCGGGCTGCAGGGAGAGCCAAATCCATCGCCAAGTGCACCAGGAGAGCCAAGAGCAGGAGAAAGAGGAGGCTGACTTTAAATTTCCTTTGGAAAAGTGTTTGCAGCCGGCGCCGCATCCTTCCTCACCTGAGACGCTCAGCAAGGGGTGCGCACCCACCCAGGGCTCAAAGAAAGTTGGTGCGGCCGCAGTCTCTGTGCAAAAATAGGGGTGAGGCGTCCTGGATTTAGAGCATCGGAGCAAAAGAGCAACCAGTGCAAGGGCAGAGTCGCAGGAAAGATCTGTTATTGTGGCATCTCGTGGGGTGACACTGCCAGGCCAGCAGTGGGACGGGGCAGGAGGTTGCAGTGGGGTTTATCAGCACTGATAAGGGGCAAGTTGGTGCTGATAAGGGGCGAGCTGGCACTGCCAAGGTTAGCATGAACAGGGCAAGTTCCAAATCAATAACCGCAAGGCTGGCCTGGGGACAGCGATGGCTGCAGATAACCCGCGCACCATCCCGTCCCTCCTTGCTGTCCCCCGCACGGGGCTGCAGAACATTTCTTGGTATACAGGGCATTAAAGGGGCTCTGCCTCTCTGCAGCACCCACCCTGCCCAGCACTACAAGGCCCCATTCCCCATGTCCACCACATCCGCACACTCGTAATCCGGGAGAGTTTTTCTCCTGCTGCTCAGCCCAGAGCACCCTCCCCCATCTATTCAAAATCATTTGTACCCAACCCCCCTTTCAAAACCCACTCAAATTAGGTAAAACAAAGGGGATGTGAGTATCAGCATCGCTGGGAGGGGAAAAGCTTGGCTGGCAGTGTACGGAAGGGCTGCCAGGCAGGTGAGGTTCATGGGCAGGGATGCTCCCAGGGCCTCTGAAGCAGGCAGGGGAGGCGGGCAGGCAGGAGTGGGGAAGCTGCCTGCTGTCTTGGGCATCCGCACAGAGGGGCAGCAGGACCCATGGAGCACTGGGGAGGACTGGAGCTTGTGGAAGGGAAGGGCAGCCCATTTTTACAAGAAATTCACTTTTCCAGTGACACCCAGGGACACAGAGCTGGGCTGCGTGGGCAGAAATGGTTCATGACTTACAGGGAGAGAGCTTTGGATTTGTTAAGGGACAGAGAAGCATGGAACCACCTGCAACAAGCCTGGGGGCTTGGGTACAGAGTCCAAAGTGATGTTTTTCCTCTTTTCGATTTCCCAAAGGATGCAGAGGGCATGTGAAATCCCATACATCACACGGTCCTTCCTCGCCACGTGATGCACCAGCAGCCAGCTTGGACATCCTCGCTGCAAGCCAGGGAGGGTATGATGAGCGGCGGCAGGCAGGAGGGGGTACGCTGGAGACTTCCTCCTCTGCTGCCATCCCTGCACTACCCTCACGCTGCCCTCTCCGCACCGTCTCATGCCGGCTCCGTCCATGCTGGGCTCGGCCCCCACCCAGGCGGTACAGCAAGAACATGGTGTTCCCGGTGTTCTCGGCTCGCCGTGTCGCACGGCGCGACAGTTGCCTGGAAACCATCTCTGGCTGACACCGTCAGCCGCCCCAGATTCAGCCAGCCCCGCGTTCCCTTCCCCGTGCCTTGCGCTAACAAGATGGCCGAGGGGAGCCAGGGCTCGCGGGGAGGAGGAGGAGGAGAGCTTTCCAGCCCGGCTGGCGAGCTCGAAGCCCTGCAGAAGGAGCCAGGCGGAGGGGAGCAGATGGCTTCCCCGGGGAAGGGAACACAGCGTCTTGCTCTGGGAGGTTTGCTGGATCCAGTCCGGACGTACAGTTTGGAAAGAAGGCGCCTAGGAGGGGCTATAGCTGGAACACAGGATCGTTAGGTCATTGCTTAGTAAAAAAAAAAACACCAACAAAAACCATGTGCTAACCGCTCACATCGAAGGAGCTGGGCTCGGCTCCCAGAGCAGGGCCACAGATTTCTTTATTCCAGAGCCAGCCCTGGGAGACCGAGGGGAGAGGGAGACCCCCTTCCTTCCAGTGCCCCAAACCAGCTCCAAACTGGGCTGGGGGGGTAAGAAACCTCCCTCCCACATCCCAGAGCCAGATGGGGACAGGGACCCTACGGGCTGAAGCCTGCCTACTGACTGGGAGTACCATCCCCGGGCTAGGGGAGCTTGCAACCCTACCCCGCCACCCCAATTTAGCATCCCATTGGAAAGTGGAGGCAGGGGGATTAGGTGGGGCACTTGCCACCCTTAGCACTTCAATGCCAGCATTAAATATTAACCAAAAGATTTTTCAGCAAGTCAGACATGAGCCCACAGCAATGCGGAAGAGCTGGAGAGCTTCAAAGCTGACAGCATCTCGACGTACCTTGTTGCCATGACATCATCGCAGAGAAGCGGTTGAGTTTGCACTTCTTTCTTCCCATCTCCCCCCACCAGCTCTTCCTCCATCTTCCCAGCGCCCTCCCCCCTTCCCAGCAGGTTCGAGTCACCCCTGGGGTGGAGGAGGAGCCGTATGTCTGAGGACATTTCCACTGCTGGCACCAAGTCAGGACTCCCTAGCAGCCGATAATGATGTTGCCCATCTCCCCTCCACGGGGAGGGATGAAGTCATGAAGCACAGCCCTCTGAGCTGCTATTGCAGCTTTCCGGGATGGGCGGATAGGAAGGGTCATTTCGGCTGGCACCAATGCATCACTCTGCGTTTTTCATCTCCTTTTCTACATCTGAGTCAGCCTGATGCTTTGATGGGTAATGGCAGCAATATGCAGGGGGCACGAAACGAGAGCGAGAGGAGAACGCAATCGCAAGCCACCTGTTGCCAACTTCCCCAGCTTTCTGCTGAAAATTCGTAAGGTAAAAACCTCCAGCAAGAGACTGCAGTCTTATAGGCAAAAGCAGATAGGCCCTGGAAGCTCCAAAGCATCAGCTGCAGAGGGGTCTCTTGTGGGAAAACACAGGACAAGGGACCATCTCTGA
The DNA here is from genome assembly GCA_013401315.1 of Balaeniceps rex. Lineage (NCBI taxonomy): Eukaryota > Metazoa > Chordata > Aves > Pelecaniformes > Balaenicipitidae > Balaeniceps > Balaeniceps rex. Next base: position 9,995 of record VYZW01021918.1, read on the forward strand.
TCCATGAACTGTACTCCCCTGAACATTACAGGCATGCCTTGAAAGTGTGGCAGTTCCACAGCAAAAAGAGGGCGAAAGTCTTTCTTCTAACACACAGGGGCCAGCGCAGCATGGCTCAACTTGCAACAGGCAGGAAAATTGATCTGTCTTACTGAACACTTGCCTGACACGCACAGCTGAATTTTGGGAAGCTGAGGCTTGTGCTTTCACGTACAGCGCCGATGACAGGTACGCAAACCAGCTAAGATGGGTTGGCTTCTTTGTGGTAACTTCTTGTGAGAAAGCTGTTACCCTTGGAAACAAAAATAGCCTGCCGCTCTCCTGTGAGCCACCTTGCACCTACCTTGGGGGAGTTACAGTGTGGGAGCTGACTTGCAGCAAATTCACACCTAGCTCACCTCAATCTGTTTGCACACTCGTGCTTTGAGAAGACTGGGGAGTGGTCAACGTTCGCTTATTGCCGATGCAGGTCATGGAGACATTAGCTTTGGTCAGCTGGTGGTCAAAGAGATAACAAACTGGCAGCGAGGCCAAAAGATTGTGTAGGAGGTAAGCAGCTCCCTGTGATCATCTGCAGGTCACCACGACCCTGCAGAGATGCCCGTGACCAGCGTGTCTGTGCATATGCACACAGCAGTTAATTATTCATTAGTGTGAAAGAGGCACGACTAAAGAGAGTATGGTATGGCTGAAGGTATCATCACGCTCCAACGCAGGGCCTTCCAAAGACACTGGCTTTAGCTTTTCCTCTGAACCTAGAGGAGACAGAAAGTTGTGGAAGAGAAAATCATCTTTTTTCCACCTGCCAGCTGCAGAAAGTGCCAGTCAACAGTGCTATCTTCACGTAAAGGCAGCCAGCTGGAGAGAGACAGAGTAACCACACCAAGAGACAGCTCAAAGGATTTGGACTCTTCTGCACTGCACAATGCTCCTGGCACTGTGGTCTGCCGCACAGGGCAGGCATCATGGTACCAACTACCTTATGATACCAGTTTTGTGTCCCCCCTACCTTGCAATTCCCTTCCACCTGATCAATAAGGAATTATGTGAGAGGATGTCGGGCCCAGCCAGCACAGATGGTCCAAATTTGAAATCCTTTCTAGTTGTCTTCATTATTACTCTTAATTCCTGGCTTAAAGAAGAGCTCCTGACATGATGAAATGGAGGAAGGACATCTCTAGCATCACACTGAGGTTCAGAGAAGGAACAAAAGGAATTGTAAGACCCTCTACCAGTTTGATCCACTGCAGGCACTAATGCAGAAAGGTCCGTTGGAATTGAACTACGGACTAGACTGTGGCTTCTCATAAAACATGAGGTGCCAGTGGTACTGCTGGCGATGTTCTGGGAGGAAAGTCTGAAAAATCAAGGAAGCCACAAATGCAAGACCCTGAAGGTCAGAGCAGAGGCACACTGGCTGGGCAGAGGACACAGGCACGCTCCCTTGCTGCTACTTAGACAGCTGGGTGGACCGAGGACTTTGGCCAGCAGCACTGGCAACCTTCCTCAGCATTGTGGCTTGCACTGGTGAAAGGAATTGAACAGGGAGGATAAGAGTGCATCTCTGGTACCTACGAGTCACCCAGGAAACAGGCAGGATGGACACTTGTCACTGTCCTCTGCCTGAGCTACACCATTGCTTACTTACTTCCATGTTTCCTGAACTACTTTTCCTTCTCGTCTTCCACTTTGGGATTTTCATTTTAGAACACACATAGAAAAGGACATTTTACTAATTTTTTATTGTAAAAACACAGTTCCCCAGATTTATATAAATAAGCCATATACGTAACATACAATTACGTTCATTCCATCCTCCAACATTGACAGCTTTAAAAAAATGAAACAGGCTAAAAGAACACAAGTCCAAAAAGACGTTAGGTTTCTGATGACCAAGTGATATCTCACATGAAGCCTCCTTCCCCTACCAGCCTCCAAACAAGATGCTGGAAGTACACAGCACTCGCAACACCCCCAAGAACTGACAGGGAGGCATTCAAGCCTTATGAAGAGTTCTCACCCACTCTGCAGGCGTCGGCAGCCGCCTGTGTTTTCATGCTATCTCGGTGTGCGGTGGGTGAGAAAGGAGGGGGCAGTTTGCATAGCAACCTCCTACACCCAGGCAGCTCAGCTGTTGTACCCTCCCAAAAGAAGCGGGAAAGGGCAAGCCGAGTCTGCTTCCCTGTGGCTAACACCTCCACGGGCAGCCTGAAGGGAGACCCTTGGCACTGCCAGTTCTGTACGGACATCTGAGAAGGGGGGGAAGAAGGCATTCTCGGCATTCAGAGAGAGGAGAGACAGGTGCTGGTCAGAGCCATACCACATGGTAGTGGGGAAGGCAAAGAAGAGAGGACACGACGCGGAACAAGTGGGAGGAAAAAAAAACGTAGGGCTAGATAGCACCTTTTCTCTTTTGCTTCCCCCTCCTAGTGCTGCTGTACAGCTCTGCAGCGTGTCGTGAGATTACCTACTCCCCACCTCCTTCCTGCTTCGGCTCAAACACCACGGAAAGCCTCAGACAGATGAGAAATCCCACGAGCAAGGACAGGACAGCTTAGCAAGTTTATACACACACACGCACCAGCTATATGTATCCCACGGAACTGTTACGTCAGTATGAAAAAAAAAAAATCTTGACGTTTAACTATTAAAAATAAAGCCCCACCTCCAGATTGTATAAAACCTGTGAAGAGAAGGAAGAAATCTCTTGTATGCAGTGAGTCTGGGACCCAGCCAGATGTCAGGAGCACTTCCAGACACACACGGCCAGGCTGCCACCAAAGAACATGTACAGCAGATTCTTCACCTCGTGAGTGATCTCAAAGCCAAAACCTTCCCCAATCACCACATGCCAGGAGGACCCAAATTTCTTGTCCATCATCTCTTTGATCATCTTGGCAGCACTCTGGAGAATGTTAAGGAGGAGAGTGTAGGGTGAGACAGAGCAAGCAGTGAGTTTTTATGCAAACATCCCCCTAGTTGTCTTCTCCCTTTAATAGACTACGCAAGCCACAGGCAACAGGTACAGCAGCTGCACTGCAGGAACTGGGAGCTCCCCAGAGCTACGCCCAAGGGTAAATCAGGTTTCTGTGTTTTCGGCAGCCTCTGACACAGCAGCTAGGAGAAATTAAAGAACTGCATCTAGCAATCACTTCTCTCATTCACACAGTCTGAAGCAAGAGTTCTGATTTAAATGCTGATGGAGTTATGCTGGGTGCAGTGAGCACGAGAGGAGATTCGGATCACTAAGCTGCAGCTATTTTTGCAGGAGTCAATTTTTTTTTTCTCCAGCTAATTACCAAAACATTGAAACTAGGCTGACTTTTAAAAGGCTCGCTTCTCCCAGATCACACCCTGCTTGATCTAAAAAAGGACAAAAGATTTTGCAGTGACATGCGGTGTCTCAGGCAGGGTGGGACAGAAGGAATCTCTGGCTTTGTAGCTTTGCTTTGCTCCAACACAAAACTGCTCCAGCAACAAGCAGTCTGTGCCCTGCCCATGGAGCAAGGTGTGTTTTCCTTTATCATTAGCTCTCAAAGTTAAGGGCAACCTTTCCAAAGACCGCAACTTCTGCATCACCCCCCATTTATATGGTCTCAGTAATCTCATTCAGGAGGCTGAAAGCCAAGAGGGAAGACTTAACAGACGGTACCTAAAGGTTCAAAGAGTTTCATGTACTCATCCCCCGAACAAGAGTCTCTTTCCAACTCTGGTGGGGACAGCCTTGCTCAACACTGAAGAACAGATGGGAAGGGACTATCTCCACACAGTTCTGAACCAAGCCCTCAGGACACAGGACGTTTTATGAACAGAGTGGAAGCATGTCACAGGCAATGCAGGATCACGAAGGAGGCAAGGTTTGGGAGGCAGCATCGCTACTAATCTCTGCTTCCTGCAGGAAAGCAAAGTGCTATTATGGATCTTGCTGACAAAGGGAATCAAATCCGAGCTCTAGTGAAGCTCTTTGCTTTCTTCTACCCTTGCTCAGTGCAGAAAGAGAGTAATAGGATGTCAGGATCTGACTCCACTCTGCCCTGCACCCTTAGCCCTGCTCCTGCAGGTTCCCTGAGCCACAGCAACTGAAGGCTGGCCATTTTGGGATTTGGCTAGTACCTCGTTGTTGGTGGCGTATTTCTCACATGCTGTGACACACAGCTCCATGGCCTCTACACGCATCTCCTCCGGCATGTCCGTGTGCTGGAAAGAGCAAACAAACAAGAGGAACTAAGCAGAAAAAGAAAAGCTGGACACAAGACAACAGTAAGTAGCCCTTACTTTACCCAGGCTGGGGCTTAGACCGCTGGACATGGGCAAAAGGCAGCTAGTCCCTGTGACTGTTAATGGTTACTTTGAGGCAGGGGGCATCACCAGCAACACAGGCTTGTCCGTACACCCAGCATTTCCACTGTTTCAGAGAACAGTACATATGAAAGTGGCTTACTGCACTGCAACTGACCCATTCGTTCCTCTGTCCCAGCCAATGAAGAATTCTTCTCTACCTAACATTAAGACTAGCGCTATGTAAGCACAGCTTAAGGGAGGAGATAAATACATTTGTCAGTTTTTCTGTTATAAGATGAAGGGAAAGCGTGTTAAATACTGCTCCAACCACAGTCCTTAATCATTGCTATAAGCATAACAAAGAAGTCTAAATTACACAGTCTTTTCTTCCTCTTCTGCTATCTGGCTGGCTAGCAAGATCTTTTACTCCAGCTCCTCTAAGAAAAAAAGCAAGCTGCATCCAGAACACAGGAGAGGGCTCAAAAGGCAGCATGGTCAATCTATTAGACGGATCACTTTGCCCCAGGCTGCCCCAGGCTGGGGGGGGGGGCGGGGAACAACAGTGCTAATAAATTTCCCTGACAGAGGTGAAGGACGGGGAGAAAGCAGCAGTGATGACTGGGATCCTTCCACAGGACCATCAGTACACACGTTCTCACAGCAACGACTCAGCAGGATAAATTCTAGTTTGGAAGGTTGGTAAGAATGATGGTAGAATTTCATATCTGTAACAGTGGTAAATGTGTAATCCATCCCTCTTCTTACCCTAATCAGTGGAAAGCTGTGAAGTCTCTTATAGTCAGCCTCCTCCTTTTTCCCCTCCCCGGTGTCTGCCATGGTCCTTCCACAGTGACTCCGGGAAGGGGCGGAGGGGCTGCCCAGAGCTCAGCAAAGTGCTGCAGTGGAGACAGCTGAGAGGAACACAGCTCTGTGAACACAGCTCTGTGAACACGGGCAGAGCAGCTTCAGCAGGCGGGAAAACTTCTCAGCCCAGAGGATGCTGTTTGAACAAAAACAAACACAGGAATGAGAAAGAAAGCTTTGAATTAAAATGGAAGGCAAATAAAACTATTACGAGAATATTGTCCCATCTTGGTTACTTACTTTTTCTCAGTACCATCTTCACATGCCATGCACTTAGAGAGTTATCTTACAGACCATTAATGCAAACAAATTTTAAAAATGTATCATTTTCCATAAATGAGGCTTCAAGAGCACAGCACTTTCCCAGAAGCACCAATCGAGCTTGAGGGAAGAGCCGAGTCAGGGTACAGCTTCCGACAAGGGAGGCGAGAACAATACATCAGCCGTTATGTCTATTGATTAATTCCAGAAGGATTTTCCCAGGACAGTATTATCTGTGAGGGTTTCAAACTGCGCATGGCAAGAAAAGGGTAAGAGTATTTTGGGAACAGGATCAGCGTAAATGTCTGGACGGAAATGTTTAACAGGAACATCTTGGTCTGGTTTGTGCACTTGTTCCTCACATCCCTGAGCATTTGTCAGCTGGGAAGGACCATATGGGAAAACGCTGGACCATGCCTCTGGGCCTAATTACCAACCAGCCTCTACTTGGGCAACACAGAGGCACAGCACTGTCTGACTGGCAGATTCTGAACATTTCGCCATGGTCTTCCCTCTGGTTCTCTCATCCAGAACAAAGCACCTTCCTCTCCTACCCAGATGAAGCAAGGGTGATCCCATATTCAAGGGAAAACAAAGCAAACACGGTGTCAGGCAACACCACACGGACCAAGCGTTTATGCCAAGCATGTAGAGCTGCTGGCTAAAGTACCAACTCTGACAGACTGCCGGCTCTCACACAGGGACCGTGGGACCTGTAGACGTCCCCACCACAAGCTCCACAGGACAGAACAGCTGCCTGGCTGGCACCAGCCTCCCGCAGCGGGGCAAACCCTGGGGAGCCACTTCAGTGCCCAGCTTCTCCCTCAGACGTGCCCGGGGCCACAGACCGAGGCAGGCCGCCGGGGGCTGCCCCACGGGCCGGCGGCAGTTTCCCCGAGGAAGAGCCGCCGACGGGCGGCTGCATCGGTTAAAAGACAGGGCAGGGAGGCGGTCTGGGAGCAGCCCGCCAGCCGCGGGTCCGGAAAGGCACGCCACAGCCCCAGCGGCGGCCGGAGCTGGGGTGGGAGGCAGGGATCGGAGCCACCGGGGTGGGGCACGGCAAGGACGAGCCCTCCCCGGCGCGGCACCACCAAGGGGTGCCGGGGTGGGGGGGTGGCGGAGCACGGTCCGAGTGGGCCGCACAGCCGAAGCGGCCCCCTCACGCCGGCGGGCCGCCCTCAGCCCCACGAGGCGGGGAGGGAAGAGGAATGTCTCGGCAAGCGGCCCTGAGCGGAGCAGGGGAAGTGGACGAAGGGGCTCCGGGCGCGGCCTCACCTCTGCCACCACCGCGGCCCGCACCACCGCCCAAGCGCCGGTTGCTAAGGAAGACCGGTGCTTGTCGTAGCAACCGGCGCAGGAAGTCCCACCCACCTCGCCGTCCATTGGCTGTGAGCGAGTCGCCGGCCGCGTCTGATTGGCAGCGCGCCTTGCCGACTACCGCGCGGGGGCTTGAGGCGGTGGCGGTAGGGTGGCCGCGGGGTGCCTGTACGGCCCCGGCCCCGGCCCCGGCCCCGGCCCCGTGTCCCTGACGGGGGGGAGCTCCCGGGGCTGGGGAGGGGCTGCCAGCGCCGCGGGGGGCCTCGTTAAACACCCGCGCCATGGCGAGCGGGAAAGGCCCGTGACCCCGGTCCTGCGTGGCCAGAGGAGCCACAGCTGTGCCCCGCGAGTGCCAGGCCCGCCCCTGTGCGCTTCCCCTCCGTGGGACGCCACCGAGGCTGCGTCTGGAGCTGCTGAGAGGGAAGGCCGTCTCCCGGCAGCGAGGAGGAGCCATGTCTTCCCTGGCCTGGGCTTGGAAAAGGGGCTTCGAGGAGACTCCCGGCCTTCTCGCCCTTTCCACCTGAAGGCCTCGGGCCGGGTTTCGGCTGGGCAGGCTGCAGCGACGGGCTCTGAGCCGCACCCACAGCTGAACCACCTTAATATGACTTAAAACCCTTTGGGGGCCTCGTTCTACCTTTTGATTTAAACAGCAAGGATAAATACTGGAGCGGTTTGGGGCAATTCAGGATTTTTTTTTTAATGTGTTTTCGTTGTATGGGAGACGCAACCACTCGTGTTTGCATGTTGATGCAACTGGAAAGAAGGAGAAAATGACCCCGGGAGGGTGAGGATGGGTCATGAGTTTGCAAGCAGCTCCTATAACACTAACCCATGTCCCCACTGAGCTCATCAGCCCCTCCTGCCCTCCACGGCCTTTATATTTGTAATGTCTGTTTGAGGTTTTCCTTGACTCTCAGCTCTCTAGGAAACCTGTGTTGTCTCTGCATCCTGCTAGCCAAACGCTGATTGCTTCTAAAACCAGGGCTTAAACAGTTTCCTGGGATTGTATTTGTCTGAAATTAACACAGGTGGAGAAGCAGCAAGCTCCAGGATAATACTGAGGGGAAAGAGTTCTGTGCAAAGCCCCGGCTGCTGGGCGTGATGCCTGGGGCCCCATCAGGGCCCGTCCTTGTCCTACAGGGTGGCCCCATCAGGGCCCGTCCTTGTCCTACAGGGTGGCCCCATCAGGGCCTGTCCTTGTCCTACAGGGTGGCTTGTGGGCTAGATCTTCCGTGCAGTCTGGCTGGTGTATATTTGAAACATCATCACTCCTGGCTGTCTGCTGAAAGAAGCATTGCTTTCTAGCTGTCCGAGAAGGAAAAGAGTCGGGGGGCGGGGGGGGGAACAAGCTGGGCACTCTCCTGCCTCTGCCAGCTTGTGAAGAAGTCCTCTTCCCTCACCATAATCTCCTGTAGCTGTAGGGAGGACATCTTGTTGCCTCTTTCACTGGTGTAACAGTGAATCAGACCTCCTGGTTGTTATTTGCCTTACAAAGCAGTGGTGGAGGCAGTGGAGCTGTCTCTGGGCTCAGAAAGACAATGCTGCAGTGATCTTTGTCTTTCCCTTTGCCTTCGCTGCCGCTGGTAACAGAAATGACACGCTGCCTCCTGTCCCCCTCGTTCTCCTACTGCTCCTACCTCCTGCACCGATTCCTTCTCCTTCCTCCTTTCAGCAAGCATCGGCTTCTTGCAACGAGGCAGGCGCAGAGCTAAAATTGTCAAGAGACAGATAAAAGCTGGGAGATCTTTTCTTTTTTTTTTTTTTCAAGGGAGATAATTAGGAATAGAACCTCTGTGAGGAAGAAGATCTTTCCATCATCATTACTTTATCTCCAGCCAGCTACTCTAATCTCTCCAGGGACACAGCACTTTCAAGCATCATATTCTTGCTGTGGTTTTTTTAATGCTTTAATCCCTATGTAGTTCACCCACTTTTGCTACTAAGCAGCAAGTCGGCGTGAGCTGGTGTGTTTGTGTGCGTATGCCTCTGTTCGGGGAGGGGGGCAGTGCGCATGGGTATGTGATTCTGGGTTCAATTAAACGTGCTTTGGTTTTGATCAATGTGTCCCCAGGGAGTGTTTCCCTCGGGAAATGCTGGGACTGGTTGTAAGGATTATTCATCAGCGGCTCCTAGGTGAAAAGCTAAGGAAAAATGGCCAAACCCAAAGCAGCAGAGGGCCCAAAGTTAGGAACACTGTGGTTTTTGTGATTGTGGTGGGTGATAACAGCGGGGCTGCAAGGTAGAGGTGCCTCCTGAGGAAGGAGAGCATCCCGCTGGCCTGTCTCCATCTGCTATGGCTTCGCAATATGCAGGCAGTTTGTTTCTGGACCCTCAAGCTCAGGGTTTCCGTGGGCTGCCTCCCTACAGCACCGCAAGCCAGTCAAAGCCTTGTTGGGCCACCGCAGGTAACACATACTGGTCCCTTCGCTGCTAGCGCACAAGGCAGATACATGGCTGGCTTCACATCATCTGGTCTTTAGTTTCCATACCAAGCAACCAGGTGCCCATCTGTAGGTGAAGGCAAGTCCAGAGCAAGGGTCTGATTCACAGCTCTGGATCTGTGAGGAACCGCAATAGTTACTCTGCTCTGGCTGGTCCTTTCTTATTCACTACCCATCACAGGTGGAAACTCTTTCAGCCCTTTGTCTTTGGCAGCCATGGTGACATCCATTAAAACAAAGATGTGCCATTTGCCACGGGACATTAGATTGTGCTGTACTCCTTAGCTGAGAAACAAATGTAACCACCAACTGCAAAATGTATGTATATGTAATATATATACTGTCCCATGCTTTCTTTTAGCCATCTCCATCATTGACAGTAGGAGACTGGACGGCAGGCTGACTCTTCATCAGGGGGAGGGCACCCGCAGACTCTCTCTTTTCTTGGCTGCTTCTGGCCAGGTTTTGGAATCTCCCCATCCCCCCTGTCTCCTCTCTGTGATAAAGCAAGGGGCTAGAGATTGCTGTCCGGCCTGTCAGCCACAGCCCAGGGGCTGGGCGCTGCTCTGCACCGCCTCGGGCAGTACCAAAGGACCTGGGCTGGGGACTCGGGGCATGCCGAGCTCCACCCTGCGGCTGCCTTGGGGTGGGTAAGATGGTTGCAGCTCTCCGGAGGCAGAAGGGGTGCTGAGGAGGCCCAGAGGGGATGCTGAAGCCAAATATCACCGGGATCAGACCTGCCACATTGCGTTGAACTCAGGGAAGGCGATGCTGGTGTGCAGGAATGGGTGGCAACTGAAAGCAGGCCAGCCCTCTGCTCCGGAGGAGAGAGCAACCTGCTTTGGGACAGCCGGATCCCTTGGTCTGCTGGGCAAGGCAGTGCCCCATGCGTGCCCTTAGCTACTACCTCTAGTAACGTCTGCTGCCGCAGCACTAGTGGCCATTCCTGTGCCAGATGCTCTGGAAGCACAGCGCGTTCCCCGTGCGAGCGCCGCACGAGTCTTAATGAGCCTTCCTGGCTCCGGGAGGGAGCAGAGGAGGCTGCCGGCAGGACAGAGAGGCACGGGGAGGCAATTAAGGCAGCCCCCCATTGCTAGGGCAGTGCGGGTAATGGGGGCTTCAGAAGTGTTGCCTCCTGGCGTCGAAGTGCGGGCTGGCTTGACCTGGTTTGAGGGGACCAGGAGGTTGACATGCTGCAGGGAGCTGTGACCTGCAAGCCCAAAGCTGATGCTGCGGGTGTCGGGGAGCACAGGAGCTCCCCGAAGCCCCCCCTGAGGCGGGGGTCCCAGGGCTGCCTGTGTCCCCAGGGAGACAGAGCCTGCACCGCTGGTGGTGCCCTCCAGAAAGCCGGGCAGGGGCTGGAGGTGTTCAGGAATTGCAGCGTTTTCTTCTCAAACCTGATAATTAATACCTGTCAGGCCTGAAGTTTTCCCATTGCCATGTTTGACCTGGTTGTCTTGTTCGCTGCAGGACGAAGCCCTTTTCGGTGTGGGGTGTTTGAGTCCAGCTAAGCCCTCGGCCCATGGGAAGCCCTGTGGCAGTGCATCCTGCAGATTAGGAAGGGGAATGGTAGTCCCTTTCCTCCCCTCGAAGCGTGTTAACAGCCCCTTGGTGGGGGGAACGAGGAGAGCACGAAGGCGGTACCATCCCATCCATCTGTCTCCCCCACCATTCCTCTTCCACCAGCCCCCACTGCACCACCATAGCCCGACGGTGCCCCTGCCTCTGCTCTGCCCACATCTTGGGTTGCCTTCAGCTCTTTCCCTCTTTTCCCCCCTCCCCGTCTTAGTTATCCGGACACAATACAGCATCCCAGCTGAGCACACCTACCCCAACCACAAAACCTTCTCCGTGCCATTGTTAAAAATTTCCTTCTTTAACCCCCCAAGGGTGACTTTGTTGTTCCTCGCCTCTTCTGAACGCAATGCATTGTTTTCCAACTGGCTGCCCTTAGAGAGACGTGGGTCTTCTCCTGAGTACTCCTGGTTAATTTAGAAGCAAGCAATATGTGTAAGTCATTGTAATTACTCCTTCCAGCCAGCAACACCATTGATTTGTTGTCTCCTCCACCTTTTAAGCCCTGTCGCAGGTTTGCAGCTCTTGCAAGGCTCAGCTTACCAAAAACAAATGGTCCCTTCTTGCACTCCTCCTCCCCAGATGGGTGAGAAGCAGCCACCATGTCCTGCAGAGAGTCAGGGCAGGATGCAAATCAAATATTTATTCCTACTCTTGACTCTGTCTCCCAGCCAGTTTCTAATCTCTCTGTAATGCCTTTGGTTCCTGAAGAGCCTTGTACGAAGGTGTTTGCCCTAAGCTTTTAAAATGTCTGGATAAATTATATCAAGCCTTCCTGTGTCCCCCTGGTCTGCGCAACTGGCTGTGACCTTCTGGGGGGAGAGGAGGTCGCCCTGCAGAAGCTGTGCCGCCGGGCTCCCCCCTTTTTCCTGTCCCAGAAGTGACAGATCCACACGTCTCGGGGACACGGCTGGGGTTGGGATCGCGCCAGCGTAGTCTGGCAGGGAGGTGGAGGGCAATCCCTGCCAGAGCATCTCCTGGTGTCCCTTTGTTTCTGCTTTTCCGAGGGCGGGGGTTCACACAGATTTCGGCGTGGGCTGGGTTTCCGGGCTCCGGAGGAACAGGTTTTATGCCAATACCCTACACAGCGGCCAGGCTGTTTCCATCCTTGTTCATCCTCCCGCAGATCTTCTGCCTTGGCCAGCAGCCCCAAAAGCCCCCTCGCAGGGCTCCTGCAGTTTTAATAGGAGGGTCTTCTGGATGAGTCTCCCTCCTTATTTCACCTCCTCCTAACTTTGTGACCCCAGCAATGGTGTTGGACATTTCCTCCTCCAAAAGGTGCTGTCCTTCCTAATTATGCTGCTGTTATTTGGGTGCACAAGCAGAGGTCACCTGTTGAACCCCCTCCTGCTAGTGATGTGGGGGTGAGCCTCCAGCTCAGCAAAGCCCTTGAGTGTATACTCCAGCTGAAGTACATACTCAGAGTTGGTTTTTTTCTTCAAAAAAACCCTCAACTTTGAGGAGATGTGCTGAAGGCGACAGCCCCAGAGTTTGTTTTATGGCATTAAATTCCCTCCAGAAGGAGCAGCGGGAGCCATGGGGCTGGTCCTGGCTCAGCGAGGAGATCCCACCGGCACGCCAGCAATGGCAGGGCCCTGGGGAAAACTGAGCCCTCTGGCTTTATGCTATGGTTTCCCCAAATATGGGTGAGGTTGTGCCTTTCCTAGGAGGGACAGGACCCACTGAGGGGCAGAAGCATCGCGCAGACCTGGCCACGGGTTGCTCTAGAATAGGCGGCTCCAAGAGCCATGCCAAGGGCGAACCAGCTCGTGCCTAGCTAGGTCAGGAACTCATTACTAGTACTTAATTAGATTTATACCCCACGTGAGCTCCTTGCCATTACAGTCTGACCTGGAGGCCGTGATTTCTCACTGCTTTCTGCTTCCCTGTCATGGGGATGGGGGGGGTTCCTCCTCCCCGAAGTGGTGCTTCCCCCCAGCAGCAACCTGTACTCCATGCTGCTCCACGATGGGATAGATGAGAGGTGCCCAAACTGTGACACCACCCCCCTGCTCCCAGGGCAATGATACCCAGACCCTTGCGATGATACTTCTGTAATGCCAGCTATGCAGCTGGCTGCGGGCCAGCCGTCTCCCTCCAGGGATGCCACCCTGAGCATCCCGGGGAGGGACACCACAGCTTGGGCCGGCCGGTCCCCTCTGCCCCCACAGCGACCTCACACCCCATGGGAGGCTCGAACAGAAAACATCATGTTTATTGTTCACGATCAGCTTTACAAAAGAAACATCCCAACACGGGCGCACGTCAGGGGCCCCTTTCACGAACGTGCATTAGAGAAAGCGCGTGAGCGAGCGAGGAAGAGGAGGCAGCTTGGCAGGGTGCACGAAGGTCACAGTGTTTCCCACTTGAGGGCTGCGCCCCGTCTCTGCCGTGTCCCCCCTGGAGGGCTGAGCCGCCCCACGGCCAGCAGGGACCCTGCGGGGGGGTGATGCTGGGTGGCGGGGCTGTCCCCTCTGCCTGCCTTGCCTCCCCCAGGCTGGGGGGCAACCATCACCAAAAGCACAAAGTGGGACTTGGGGTAGGGGGGAGCACTGGAAGCTGGACACCGCATTGAGCAACCATGAGACCCCCGAAATAACCCTCCCCCCCGCCCCCAGACACACACACACTCTCTCTCTCTCTCTCACGTATCAAGACATCGGTGACCACACGGCGTGGAAACAGCGTATTCTCAGGCACTCCACAGGGAAAATACCTGCCCACCCCGTCACCCCCCAGTTCCAAGGCCGGCAGCAGCCCTGGCCCTGGCCAGGAGCAGCTCAAAGCAGGGGTCCCAGGCGGAGGCAAGGGCAGCAACCCAATCCAGTGCCCAAAAGGCCAGGGGACAGATGGCAGGGCTCTTCCAGCCACCACCAACCTCCGTCTCCTTGGGTTTTTTTCTTGCTTTCACTCCCTTCGATGGTGGTGCTGCACTCCCTCCCCCTCGGCCAGGGCAGGGGGAGATGCTTTGCCCCTTTCCCCCTATTGCCTTGGTGGCCGACCGACCCCCCAGCTGGGGGGGTCCCACTCTGCTTCCCTCTGCCTCGAAAGCCTGACTCCCCTCGGGCAGCCCTGCCCGAACAGGCAGCAGAGGCAGGGGAAGGGGTGCAGGAGGGGAGCACCGCCCTGCCAACCCTCTGCCATCCTCCCTTGGCCTCCCCGGGGCCATGCTTGAAAAACCAGGGTGGCAGGAGAAGAGGGGATGGGGAAGATGCTCATGGCCATTTGGAGTACGGGCTCACAAAACCGGATAGTGGGGTGCTAGAAATAAATACGGAAAGGTGACGCGCTCGGGGGCTGCCCACACGCTGGCATCCCACCGAGGCCGGACTGTGCTTGGGGTGGACGGAGGTCTCCTTCCCTCTCCCTGTTGGGGCCGACATGGTGGGGACCCTCGCTGTACCGGAGACACTTGTGGGTATGGCGAGGTCCTCCCAAAACAGGAGCAGGGCAAGGCAAGACCCAAGGGGGACAAGCTGTGCCGCCGGCATGAGGGCAAGAGGGAGGCTGCCGGGACCCCCCCGCTCCCTCCCGGGACGCCCGTGCAGGGGGCTTGAGCGTTGCCCTGGTGTGGCAGCAAGGCCCGGCGGTCTGGGAAGGGAGAAAGGGGCTCCCCGCTGTCTCCTTCGGGGCTGCCGCCGGGCTTCTTGGCACTGGGGAGGGGGTGAGGGGCCACTCATGCCTTCCTCCCTTCCTCGCAGCCGGTGAAGCCCCCCTTGCTGGCGCCCCCGAAGACCTCCACCGCCTGGTCATCCCACTGGATCACGTTGCCTTGGAGGTGGGAGGTGCAGTTGGCCAAGCCCAGGATCTCTGCCGGTGCCAGCATGTGGTCCCACACGCTGAACTGCGCCAGCTCTCCCACGAAGGCCTGCGTGGCGTCAAAGCGGCCGCCCAGCGTGTCCTGGGAAAGAGCGGGAGAGGTGATGGGACAGGGATGGGGACAGGCGTGGGGGTAGGGCAGGAGAGGGGATGGACACCCGCCAGGAAAACAGGGTGGAGGAGAGGGGAAGAACGAGAGCCAGATGCCCAAAGGCAAGGAGGGGAAGGGATGGATGCATGGGGGAGATGCAAGCAGACAAAGTGGGGAGCAAATGGGGGACAGAGGGGTGGGGAGAGGGAAGAGGAGAAGATGATAAGCACACACGGCCTACCTGGAGGTCGCATGAGCAGGCAGGAGAGCCCCTCGCCCACGCGCCCTGCCCGCGCCGCCCCCCGTCCTCACCCCATTTGGGGGCTGCCCCCCCGGCCAGCTTCACACTGGAGGAATGCGAACCTTGGTGGCAGGCCTGCACGTACCTGCTCCTGGCCCAGGATGATGACACCTTGGGGCTTGATGGCATGCCAGGATGCCAGGTTCTCGCCGGCGCCCCGCTGCTCACCATCCTGATATGCCGACCACTTGCCGTCCCGGGTGGTCCATGCCACGCAGACGTGGTGCCAGGCCTTGTCCTTCAGGCTCAACGGCAGCTGGGCAACCTTCACAAGAAGAGCAAGAGCCTGGCACTTGGTGGGACTGCCAGAGGACCCCGGTGTCCCCCCAACCCCTCGCAGAGCAAGCGGTGCACCCCCAGGGCGGTGGCACCCAAAATTCTACAGACATCTGGATGCACTACTTCTCCCTCTCAAAACCCACCCTGGCGAGCCATCCTCCCCATCCTCCTCATCCTCCTGCCTCCCCCCTCCACCCTGGGCTCTTTCCTCCCAGCTTCCCCACCCTGGTACTCCCAGGAGCATTGTTTCCCAGGAGGGTTGAAGCAAGAGAGATGAGGACAGGGGCTTCCCTCCCGTCCGCGCTCTGGCTGGACTGACCTTGTCATTGATGAGCAGTTCCAGGGGGTTGGTGCCCCACTCCAGCAGCACGATCTCGTTGGCTTGGCTTGGGACGGAGTAGGAGAAAGGGGTGCCGAGCCCTGCCAGGGCCTTGGACTTCAGCCACATGCAGATGGTGAAGGCATAGAGCTCCGGCAGGCTCTTCTTCATGCGGGCGTACATGTAGTTGTTCTGCACCGGGATGGTCACCTTGAAGGCGTCGGGAGGGCTGTAGCCTGGCGGTCCTATGTGTCAAGGATGGGGAGGAGAGAGGAGGGTCAGCACCCATCACTGGGATGAGGGTGGCTTGTCTCAGGACCCCCCCGTGCCACCTCCATCCCCGTCAGGCAGGACTCACCATGCTCCAGCTCCGTCACCCGGTTCTGGAGGGAGTTCAGCTCCTTCTCGATGTTGTGCTGCTGCTGGCTGCGGTCAGTGCTGGCGGCCTGGCGCTCCTTCTGCAGGGTCAGGATCTTGGAGAGGAGCTGCTCCTCCAGCTGCTCCATCTTGGTGTGGAGGCTGTCACGGGCAAGTGCTGGGGCGGTGGGCGCCGAGCCATTGGTGCGGGCTGGCAGCTCCTGCTGCACTCGGTGGCAGCCGTGACAGGGAAGAAAGGAGGGAGAAAAGAGAAAACTCAGCACGGTGTCACCGCAAGAGGTTAAATAAGGACATGCCCAGCCCTCACCACTGTGGGCAGTGCTGGGACCACAACCCCACATCCGCAGCGGGGTCTTCTCCAAGAGCCTCCAGCTGACTTCGTACTTCCCCTCTCAGAGCCCTCGTTGAGTTCATTACTGTGAAACGAAGCTTGGCTGCTCTTAATGACTTTCTGCTCCTTCAGAAACAGAGCAAGGATGGGACGTATGGGTGCTCTGGTCATCCCTTGGCTCTGCTCCTGCAGGCAGCCTCCCACGAGGAGGGAACAACATGGGAAGGAGCTTGGAGCTCCCCTTCCCCACTGCACGTGAGGCTGCTTCGCCACGGCCAGCACATTAACATCACATAACGGGGCTGTAATCCTCTTAGCCCGGCTCAGTCAGCGCACGGGGGTGCATGCACGCGTGCCAGGTTGGGCCGGTAGCTCTCCATAAGCATAAGCCAGCCTCTCCCAGGCCATCGGGATGCCACAGAGAAGCGGGGCCAGTGGTAGGTCCTCCAGTCCTTAAGACATGACCCATCAATTGAGGATATTGAGCACATCTTGTCCTGTCAGGGTTAAAACCCAGACCAAAACTCTTCCCTTGGCTGATCCAAAACCCAGCGCCTGGCAAAGATGCTCCCAGCCACTACTGCACCCTGCAAAGACCCCAGATCCCATCTTGCTGGGAGACCCCATCCCAGCTGGAAGAAAACCAGGCTGGAAGGGAGAAGGTGGCCTTTTGCCACGCTCCTTGTATTTCTCCGTAAATAGCAGCCCTCTCCCTTCCCCACATCCTTGGGGTGTTAAGCTCTCTGCCATGGGCTTGGAAAGATGGTGACCACCTTCTCCGTGCTGCCAGACTTTCCTGAAGGTGCCAGAGCAGCCGCGGTGGCCCCCACCTTGGCTGCTGCCAGACCTTCAGTCACCACAGTCACCACTCCGGCACCAAGAGGTGTCTGCATGGCTGCTTCAGCCCTAGACATTTGCATGGCTTTTGCTGGTGGGACACAGGGTGATGCCATCCCTGCTGGTCTGGACAGGCCCCTCCTGGCCTTGGAGCTGGCCTGGAGGAGGTCACCACGCTCATCTGTGGTTGCGGCTTCCAGCTTTGAGTTCTTCCCTATATCCCGCTTTTCCAGGATGGACAGGACTTGATAATCACACACACAAAGATGCAAGGAGGGGATGCCCCCCATGTCACCCCCAATCTTTGCTATCCATCAAGAACAACAGATGGGAGGGGAGGGCCAGAGCAAAGCCGGGTTTGGCTGGGCAGGATGCAACCTTGGCGGATGGGAACAGCAGAGAGAAGGTAGCAGGGAGAGGGGGGGTGAGAAGATGGTGTTGGTGTGAGCACAAACGGCCCCGCACCGGGCAGGAACACACTCAGGCTGCAAATAAGAGGGTGGGTGTGATGCCCTGGGGTCTGGAAAAGCCTCCAGTGGGCTCTGCTGGACAAACCCACAGGTTTTGTGAGGAAAAACAACGTGGAGAACCAAAACCCAGCAAGAAAAGAGAGGTTATGCAGGGGACATCTGCCAGCCCTGACCAAACGCCAGCTCTCACTGCCGGCTTGCTCGGGCAGCACTGGGGATGCTCTTGTGGAGAGCAAAACCTCTCTGGGAAGGGAAAAGCATCCGGCAAAGGGCATCCTGCCTTTGGTCTCTGTAAACCAGGGATGGATTAGTTGATGGGGAGGGGGCATTCACCCTTTCCTGGGGGGGGGTGTCTTGGGGACCCACCAGGGCTGAGAAGCAGGGGAGGAATGGCAGGCAGGAAGGAAAGGCGAATGGAAAGGTTAATTCCCATCCTCCCGGCAGGGATAATTCCCACCCAGGGCTGCCCATGCTCATATCCAAGCGGAGCTGGCTGTGTTGCCGGGGGGCAGCACAGGTGGGATGGGGGTCCTCTTCGCCTCTTTGTCCACATCCCGCGGGCTCCGAGAGCTTTTCTCATCCCTTCAGGCCGCCCAGCTGCAGCGGAGGCTGGCGTGCTCCTGTCTGCCACACGCTTTGATTGCTCGAGCTGCGGGTTTGGAGCCTACGTCCCTGCTTTCATGCTCGGCTCCATCTGTTAATGACGAAAAAAGAAAAGGCTGGGAGCTTTTGTCGCTCTCGCTAGCCCCCGATAGCCTGCCCTACATTATTCAGTAATGACTGAGAGCTTTTTTTCCCTCTCCCTTCCTCCTGCTTTTCTCCCTGCTGCTATTTTCTTCCCTCTGTAACTTTCCTCCCTATGACTTTTTCATTTCTCTGGCTTTGGAGCGTCTCCTCCAGATGCACCCCTTCGTGCGCACGCACGCTGTCTCTCCCTTTTTGCTCAATTCCTTCCCCTTTCCTGAGTTTTTCCCCCTCCATCCCTCTCTCCAGCTCCGGCAGCTGGACCCACACGACTGGCCGAACCACTGCCGGCCCCATGGTTCCTCGTGGCAAGGGACACAGCCAGTACCCTCATCCGGCAGAGTTTGGGGGCCACCCCATCATCCCAGAAGCATCCCAGCAGACACCATCCCCATCCCTGCAGCCAGACCATGGCCAGACAGAAGACCGGACCTACCCATCCCACCCCCCACAGCCAGGACATGCCGGGTGATCCCCCCGGTGCCAAGCTGGGTGACATGCCCTGACCATCCTCTGCATCTCCGAGCTGTCGCTCGAGCATCTTTCTCCCAAATCAAATTATTTGCAAAATTATTAATGCTCACTGTGCAGCTGTTATCTACCGGTGACCTTTGGGGAGGGGGGAAAAGCGCCTTCTCCCCGGCTGTTCAGCAGGCGCCCGGCTTCCCATCTGCCACCGTGCAGGCAGCCGGGGAGTGGGCAGCGGCTGCGGGGGAGGCTCACTCGATGCTTTTTGGCCACCAGAGCCAGCAAAAAAGATTGAAAGATGCCAGGTAATATTAATCACGTTAAATGTCAGCGGCTGGCGGGGGGGTGGGGAGGGGGAGGCGGGGGGCCAGGGCAGCCACGTCGGCGTGCGGTCGCTCGAGCTGTAGCCCTTGGTCGGCAAATTCACTTTGATTTATGTAAGGAGATCAGAGTCTCATTTACTAATGCACCGGCAAATCTGGGCCCCACCGCTCCCCCTCGGCCACAGGCACGCAAGTGCCCACCTTAGCTGCTGGGACGGGGCGGGCAGGACCGCAGGACGATGCCCGCGGGATGATGCTCCCAGCACATCCCAGGGATCCTGATGCTGAGCTGGGTGTATGCACACAGCAGCCCCATTCCCTTCCCTGGACCCACGAATCTTCCCAGCCTGCCCACAGCTCCTCTGTGGCTGCCGCTGCAGGATGCTCACTGCTGCAGGATGGCACACCCGCCACACCGGGGCTTTTCAAGACCCTGCCACCTTTTTGGTCCCTTTCAGACCCAGGCAGGAGCTTGGGGTCCCCCAGGAGGGACTGCCTGGGGTGGGGGGCGAGCAGGCATGCATTGGCCTTTCCCTTCTCCTCCTCCTTGCAAGAGAAGAGCTCGCTGCCCATTCCCGTCCACCTCAAGCCTCGCTCGGGACCTGGGGGTGTCACGATTTGGGCTCTCCAGCCCCGCTCTGCTGGAGATGGAAGCGGGAGGGAGGCAGCTGGCTCACTCCTGTTTCCATGCCCTTACCCATGCATTTCCTGCCAGCAGCCAGGTTGCCAGCCACACCAGCACAGCCAGGCCGGCATGGCCGCACGCCGGCTGAGAAGCAGACAGGCTGTTACAGGTCTGCTGAGTGCAGGTCCTCTGTAGGGCCCATCGGACTGTCCCCCATCACGGTCAGCTCCCCTCTGAGGGATGATGGGGATGAGGAGGGCATCTGCACCCCGGCACAGCCCAGGGGGCCGAGGCGATTCCCTCCCCCCTCTGAAACCGCTCCGTTGCCATTTGCAGCAGTAATTAAAAGCATGGAAAAGGAGCATCTGGGCCCCCTGGCTCTGCGTGCCAAGATGCGCCCGAGCGTACGGATGCGAGCACGCGTAGAGAGCGCGGCGGGGGGACCCCTCAAAAACAGGAGGAAAAAGCCCAGCCAGGCTGCTGCCCATGAGGAAAGCACGGGCAATGGCTTGGGAGGGGTTAGGAGGAGGTGGTGGAAGATGTCCCCACGTGAACACCATGCCGGTGCTTGCCCATCCCTGCCAAAATGGTGGAGGGCAAAGAGCGAGCCCGTGGGGGGCCCTCCCTGCATCCCCCCCCCCAGCAAACCCTGCTGCCGTGCCACCAAAATTAAGAATCAAATGACTTAATAGGTTTTTCAGCGCATCGATAAATCTTATTATGCCTTACAGCTGGGGCTGAGAGCGCCTGGATTAGATCAGCGATCTAAACCAGCCCCCTCCCTGCAATCCCGGCTCCGGAGCCTCCGGCAGTAATCCCTGCCGGCAAACCCGCTGCCTGTGGGGAGATGCCCTGGGACGCAGCCTTCCCGGGGGGGCCCATGGCATTTTGTCTCATCCCTCTCCTGAGACTAAGCCACCCCGGGCTTTGCCAGGGCTTCCTCTCCTTCCTTCCCTTCCACCGGGTTTTGCAGAGCCTCCGGCACACTGGCAGTCACCCCGGGACTGTCCCTATCCAGGTCACCTTTTGGGGTGATCACCGCCTTGCTTTAGGAGAGCTGCTGGGTCTGGGGGTGCCCCCCATGCCATGGGGTACCCCAGGAAGGTTCCCAGGGCCGACAGATGGAGCCGTGCAGAATGGAGAGGCGCAGGCACTTCACCATCATCAAGTTATAGGTGTCTGCTTGTATGGCGGGGGGCAAAGGCAAGCCAGGGAGCGGGGCCACAGGCAACCATCACTGCACAGTGGCCCCAGGGCTCAGCTGGCCACGCTGTGGCTGTCACCGGGCCGGCACAAGCGGCACGTTATGGCAGGCTGGAGCCGGGGCAGCCAAAGCCCAGCCCACCTGCGACACGCTGCCCTATTTCCTGAGTTGCAGGGTGCTGTGTCTCCCCTGCAGAGTACCCCTGGGTCCCCGGCAGCATGAAAGTGAACGTTTTTGGTGATGTGCTGCTTGTCTTCCTTATCAGTACGTGCGTGTGTGTGAGCCTTGACCCAGCATTGCTTCAGGCTCCCCGGGTGCGCATGAGAGCCTGCTCCAGCCCTTGTGAGCTTCACCCTCCTCTGCCCCAAACCTCCCACAATCGCCAGAAGCCCCAGGGAGAGGGGGCCAGGGCAGCTCACGGGTGATGCTGCCCCTTGGAGAAGGGGGAGAACATGGACGGAGAGCAGCTAAAGGGCCAATGCTCCCCAAGGTTCAAACCGATGTGCTGGGCACCATCCCACCATGCATTGCCCAGTCCTCATGCACACACAGGTGTGTGTGTGCAGGGGCTCCCCCCCCCCTTTATTTCTGGGTGAGCACGTCTGCTGTCTGCACATGCACTTCTTAGCCCGGTTGTGTTATCCCACTCATGGGAATCTGTTTGGGGCTGCAGGGGAGTTTCGGGGTGGCTCTGTCCCTCCCTTTGGCTGCATCGGGCTCCGGGCATTGCGCTCAGCCGGGCTGTGCATCCCTCTCTCCCCATGCGTGCCTGGTGTGCCTCTGTGTTTGTTTTTGTGTGTGCATTACTCTGGCAGCTTAGAGGTGCTTCCTCCGGTCTCCAGCTCTTTCCCTATGCGTGTGCATGCGTTTACTTGCCTTTCCCCATCTTTCTATCCCTGTTCATATCTCCATCCATTACAGTAACTCTCTCTCCCGGTCTCCTTTCTCAGCCTATGACCTTAATGGCTCTGAATTTTCTGCCTGTGGCCTGCCGCTACTGCGCCCACATGGCTGCAACGAGGAGGGCAGAAAGGCAAAGCTGGGGAGAGGGACCTCATGGGGTGCTCTGGGGAGGAGTGGCAAGGGCAACAGGGAACCAAATGGGAAGATGAGGAGGTTGAGGACTGGCAGGAGGCTCCGTGCAGGTAGCGCTGGCCCCTAGCAGACCTCAGGGGACAACACAACCCCCAGAAAACTTGGGATACCTGGAGCAAACACGCCAGGAAACCAGACAGCTCCCTTCCGGCAGCTCTCGCGAGCCCAAACTATTGCCCCGGCCGTATCCTGCAAATTCTGCCAAGGTCCGTGCGACTGCTGAGCCCACATCAGCCCAAATAAATGGACACACACATGCACCCTATGATGGGCCCCCTCCCAGGCATCACCATAGAGCCTTTGGCGCTGCTGGCTTGCAGCTGGGCCAGGGCTCAGCCCACTGGGCACACGCTGCATGGATGCTACAGAGTGGAGACTGAGGGTCCACGTCCCATGTGCCAACAGCCCGACGCCGCAGCGATGGGCACAGCAAGTGGCTCCAGCTGCTCCCTTCTCTACAGCTCCTACGAACCGTGCGGGGAAGGGGTGCTGCGCTCGCAGCAGGCGGCACCGCGCTTTACTTTGTGAGATGTCCCATTCGTAACTGCATCGGGACCAGATGGGATTTACCTTTCTGCTAAAGGGCAGGATCTGGCCCTGAGCTGACAAACTGCTGCCCTTGCTCCAGCAGAGGCCTTGGTGGGTGCTATGGGGCGAGCGAGGTGCCCTACCTGGGTGCAGGCTGGGGGGAAAGCAGGGCAGCCCTGGCCCCTTGGGACCACCCCACTGCAGAGGGAAGAGAGGGGGGCTGAGGGCGAGCCCCTTGCCCCTGAGCAGAGACCCTGGGGAAGAGCGGGGAAAGGACAACCTTCCTGAAGCCTCGCCGGGGGGACGAGCCAGTTTGGGGTGTGGGTGGCAGCAGGCCTGGGGAACGGGTTGTGTGGGAGCATCCCACCCCGCGACCCCCGGGAGCATCCCCCCCCGCGACCCCCGGGAGCACCCCTCGCACCTCTATCCGGTCGATGCGGTCCTGGAGGGCACGGACGGCCTCCTCCAGCTCCCGCACGGCGGGCGGCTCGGCGGGGGGGTGGCCCATGGTGCCGGGGCGCGGGGCGGCGCGG
>VYZW01021918.1:33817-54814 GCA_013401315.1 Balaeniceps rex
GGCGGGGAGCGGCGGGGCACCCCGGGGACACCCCGGGGGCACCCGGGGACGGGGGCAGCCTAGGCTCGGGCTCGCTGAAAGCTGTCCGGTGGGAGCCGACAGCAAGGGGCTGCTCCTCCGGGACAGCCCAAGGGAGGATTTTCCCCTGTGAGATGCTTGGGCTGGAAGTAAAGGGCCCCTCGTTACCCTGAGGGTCAACACGTCGCAATCAGGCGGCCCCCTGGGAGGGTCTCTGGGGCTGCTGGCGGGCCTTTCCCTCCTTGCCTTTCTCCTAAAAACTAAACCAGCAACCTTTCAGCTCTTGGAAAATGCCTCCCCCAGAAGGGCAGCGGGGTGGCTGTCCTGCTCTCCCACCCCAGACATGGCTGTCGCAGACAGCAGCCATGGGATGCCTCACCCCCTGCCCCACATGCCCACGCCATCCATTTGGGAAATAAATACCTACATTTAATCTTCCCCTACCATTACTTTATCCTAAACCCCTTGTAAAGAAGATACTTAAGGCACCCACTTTCTCCTGGCTCCAACAGCGCAGAGAGGGAGCCCATCCGACACAAGCCATGCCGTGCCCGCTCCCCTCCCCAGGCGTGCCGGTGCCTTGGCTCAGCCCAGCTGAGCCAAGAGGAGCAGCGGAGGGAAAGCAAACAAAATCGATTTTAAGCTCTGCTCAGTAATGGCAGGAAATCCTTCCTAGCCAGCAGGGAAGCGGCAGCATGTGTGTTTGAAACAGCTCCAGCGCTGGATATGAAACACTGGTAAAGATTACATCTCCCCCCCCAGGCACGTTGGAGTGGATAGCAAGGGAGCCAGAGCTACAAAGGCTCCTCAAATTCGGCTTCGTGCAAGCAGGGAGCCGGATGCCGCCAGCAGCGCATGGTCACCCTCTCTCCCCACAGAGCGCGTTGCACCTCAGCCCCCCAAAATCCTCACCCTGGAGCCAGCAAAAGGCCTGTCTGGCTCACGGTGCTGGGAGGCTGTGGGGAGGAGGGGAGGAAGTCGGATGGTGCGGTTTAAGGAAGAGGGAGAGATGAAGGGAACTCTGAGGAGGAAAAGCAGCGGTGGGCATGGAGCGGGGCAAGAAGGTGGATGTGGAGAAAGCCCAGTGACAGGCACCTGGCCCCGGCGGTGAGGCTGGCGAGTGCTCTGGGCAGACAAGAGCCGAGTGCTGGGACGAGTGGGTGCTGGTGCAGGATGCAAAGAAAATGGAAGCCTGCACCCCACAGCACAAAGGGAGGCCACCGGCCTCCGACCTGCCCCTTCCTAGCAGGATTGCACCCCCCTGCGTCACCCCTTGCCTGCAGCCTGCCCACTCCTGTCAGTGGCCAGGCAGGAGCGGATTTAAAATGAACCCATGTGGGTGCTGGACCAGCCCACCCCACAGGGTGGGAAAGGGTGGGAAAGGTGTCCTTTACCTTCAACCCTGCAAAAAAAATGCTGTACGCCTCTACAAGGCTTTTCAGCTCCCATGCTGGGGGAAGTGATGCCGCACTGGGGACTTTGCACTGGCCCGGCCAAGCGTCCCTCGCGTGCTGTCCAGATTTTATTGCCAAAGGCTGCAGAATCGCGGTGGCAAGGTTTATCCCTCCGGCTGACACTGCTTGTGGCAATGAGTGGGGTGGGTGAGCACCAGCCCTGACCCATTCGCCCATGCAGGGGCTGCGGGAGGTGGAAGAGTTGAGTGCTGCAGTGGGTCAGGGCTCACCGCTCCCGGGGTCCCGACCTCTCCCTCTCCCTCAGCAGGGACCACAACCTCTTCCCGGAGACAAACAGGCGGCAAAAATAGATTTTCGCAGGGGGCGATGACTCAGACTGGTGAGTAGCCAGAGCAGCCTCCCTGTCCCGTGAATAACGATTCAAAGATGCTCAGTGGGCAGCCGGCTCCATGAGGACACGGTGATGCCAAAACCCTGCCCTCCTGTGGGCAATGAGATGGGGGGAGGTGATGAGGGGGCTTTGGGGAGCCCGGTTTTGAACAGCATTGGCAACAAAGCTGGTTTTAACAAGAGCTCTCAGATTCAGCCCAGAGGGACAGGGAGCGAGTGATTAAGGGATTTTCTTCCATCTAATTTACGCCCAAATGGTGTCTTGGGTTGGCAGCTGTCCCCAAGGGGCCACCCCGCTGCAGCCCCCAGGTGAGAGGGACATTTGGGACGGGCTGCTGGCACCAGGGGAAGGAGATCAGCCTGCTCTGAGCCCAGCGGACACACTGCCCCCATCCAACCCTCCCTGCGGGAGCAAGGCAACCCCTCGCTGGCAGGGGGAAGCCCTGGTGTGTTCCTTATGCTCAGGCCAGCAGGGTGGTGAGGGTGAGGAATGGGGAGAGCTTTTTTCAGGGGAGGGTAACCTGGGGTCTCTGGGGTGGGGGATTCCCCCCCAGGGCTATCGCCCAGCTCAGGGGCACACACAGGGCTGCCCTAATGGGATAAAAGGGCTCCTCTGCAGCTGCCACCCCACCGACCCAGCTCCACCTTCTCCTTAGACCAGGAGCCTTCAGTCCATCTCACTTGGAGATCTGCAAACTCCACATAGCATGGAAATCCTGGCTTCTTTTATTTCCAGGTCTCATGGCCCCGCAGATGCAGCTCGCATCGCCTCACCCCGGTTACAGGGTCTGCCTGTGCCAGCACACTCGCACAGGACCTCGTTGGATGTGTTCGGCCAGGGCTGGCGTCTGCCTCTCCTACATTCCTCTAGCTCCAGAAAGCATGTGTCAGAGGTGGCTTCATTTGCTGTACTCAGGTCCAGCGAAAAGCCCACTTGCCTCTGAGCAAAGCCAGGGCACAGGGGTGAGGGAGAGAGTGCTAGCCCCGTGGGCGTTTCGGCACACAGCGGAGGCAAGGTAAGGCTGATGGCGTGAACAGCATGAAACCTTAACCATGCTCTACTTCGGTGGGCAGCGTTCCCTGCTCCTGGTCAACCAAGACACAGCACTGCTGGAGAGGGCTCTCCTGTGACTTTCCGAGCCTTGGATGCTGGAGAGGCATCTCAAAGCACCTGCAGCCTTGGCTAATGAAGCAGCGACTCTCCCCCAGGAAACCCCAGCTCAACCCAATCTCCCGCTCTGGGCGAGACCCGATCACCACGCAGAAGGGCACCCTGAGGGTGCTTCGGTCAGAACCAGCTTGATGGTGACATCCCAGAGCTGTGCCCAGACACTACCCTTTCCCAGGACTCCCAAGTACTGACTTCCCGCTCTTCTCTCCTGCCCGCCTGAAGAGCTGGCACCCAAACCCCATCCGCTTTCCCCATCGCACCAGCAGCACTTCCCCACCTGAAATTTTGCTGTCACCTTGTCTATCTTCCTATGGGCTAGAGACTAGTGCAGTGAATTTGGGGCTTTGATGACACACATTAAGAGTATTTTTTCACTATATTTCTTAGACGAGCATGTCATAAGGTGCACTTAGGCACATGTTTTGGAGTTGGAAAAAGCCTAAAGCATTTTTCAGCCACCAAGTGCAAGGTTGTGCTCAGATCTAATTTCATTTTTAAAAGAAAAGGATGCAGGAAACCTAAGGAGGTTCTCGAAAGCACTTTGGAGGAGCACATTCAGGTTCCACTTGCTAGAGTTTGGTCTTCCCAAAGCACCCCCTGCTTCCCTCAGCATTCCAGAAGTCTCACTTGTCCCTTGTCGGAGCTTCTGTGTGTCCAGAAAGGTCTGAAGACCCAAACCAGAACTGACCCACGGTGCGTGAGGAGGCACTAAGCGTGTTTGTATTTGACTGCAGAGCTGCCCAGCGCTGGCTCGGGGCAAGTGTTTCAGTATCCCCGCTACCAGCTCCGCAGGCTGCTTACACCCAGAGCAGGTCACAGCCCACCCAAGGAAGAGGAGACAACAGGTTTTGGAATGTAACAATTTATTGGGGTTAATTTTTTTTTCTTTTAATTTTTAACTCCCCATTTCTGGCATTGATACAATATTCAAGAGCAGCAGAAAGAACAAAATGTACAAGAATACAAGAGTAATTAGCACAACCCCCACCCCCAAACCTGGAGCAAACCATTTTCTTGTGGGAAGCGCCAGGGGAAGGGGTGATTCAATCACCCCTCCAGTGGCTATGCCTCCCACCCATCCGCTCTAGACAGAGTTTAGCCAGCTGGGAACTGGATTAAAAAAAAAAACGAAACAAAACTGAACAAACACTATATTTAAAATGAAAATTGCAAGACAAAAAAAAAATATATAGATATACAATTCATCCGTGCACAATCCTTAAATGCGTTTTTTCAAAATAAAAAAAAATTACAAGATACATATTTAGGTTTATTTTAAATTAAAAAAAATTACCACCTTCACTCTGTATGCCAAGTGAGGGGAAATAAGGAGACAGATGGGTTGCACCAGAACCATCAGCACTCTAGGAGTAAGATCTGACCTTCTCCAAGAGAAAGGGTAAGGCTCTGATGCTGCCAAAACTCAAGCACAGGCAGAATCCGAAGCACCCAAGTACCACAGAGCTCAGGGGGGTAACTCGCCTGCTCGAAGTTCAGGATTTGCAGGAATCTGCAGGAGTTGAGCCTAAGCTTGGCACTGGGGAAGGTGAAAGGAAGGAACAGATTGAGGCAGGCCCCTGTCCTCCACCACCACCACCGGACAACTTTCTATCCAAAAAGAAAACAAACAGGGAAAAAAAAAAATCCCAAAATAGAGAGAGAGAGTCCTCTATTCTTAAGGAACGTACAAGGCTTAATGGCAGGGGAGAGAAGAAGAGGAGGGGAGGACAGCATACCTGTTTTTATTAGCTTGGGGGAGGCGCAGGCACGACAACTTTTTTCTAAAAAAAGTCATCACAATGAATTTTTTTTTTGTTGTTGTTCTGTTTGAGAACTTGACCTAAGACTACGTCCCCCTTTGCAGCCAGGGGGCTGGAAGCAGCAGGCTCCCTCCAGGACAGCTAAAGAGCAACCTACCTGTGAAAGAGCACCTACCTGCTGCTCTGCCTAGAAGAAAACCCTCGGCACCCCCGGAGAGTGGGGTGCAGCCGGGGAGCTGCTCGGGAGCATGTAAGGGCCCTGCTAGTCCTACGAGGCCCTGACGCCCCATGAAGTGCTTTGATGCACCCAGCCACGCTCCTGCGGTTTAGTGCAAGCTCTAAGTGCTCGGCTGAACAAGGAACGAAGTCAAGAACTGGGGCCCTGCAATGGGAATTAACACTTCAGCTGCTTGTCCTGACCATGACCCTTCCCTCCCGCCAGATACATTCTCTGAGCCACTGCTGAAGCTGGCATCACCCCGACTGCACCTAGCCGGTCTTCTGTCGCCTTACTTCTTCCCTACGCTGCAGCGCCGTGCTTGCTGCCCACTTCCCTGCTCCGCCCAGCCCGGGAGCGCAGGGGGCATCGCCACTCCTCCACCCCCAGCACCGCCTCTCCAGCAGCACTCTCAGATGGGTGCCTGGACGGAGAGGGCTCAAAGCACAGTGCTCACCTGAGGTGGAGGGACTCTCGCCCCAAGGACCGTGCTTTTGGACGGTCCTGGAGACATTTAATTTCCCACCACAGAGAAGCTGGAAAGGACAGAAGAGCTGCCAGAGGCAGCCCACCACCATGGGAAGGGCAAACTGACTACACCTCCCTTCATTCCTGGAAGGAGAAATTTAAAGAAAGGGAGAAAGAAGAACTCGGGGCCCTGCGGCATCCTTACTGGCAAGGCAGGTGGGACACAGGGCACCTCAGACGCACCACACAGAACATACGCGAAGCTGCTGGTGCCAAGGCTGTTGACCCTGTGCAGACAAGGGCACAAACCCCACTAGCCACGTCAGTCTGACACAGGGCAACATGGAAAGGGGAGAGAAGTAGAGGACGGAAGGGCAAAGGTGAGGATGGAGACAGACTCCAACATCTCCTCCCATCTACACCCCCAAAAAGAAGCCATACACACTGTGCTCTGGAGAGGGACCTAAAAAATAGAGTTAAGGAAAAAAAAATAAAGCCACTTATTTGCTCAACCCCAAAGCATCGATGAAATGAAGATACTTGCTGGAGTTACCTAGGGAAGGAAGCACGGACAGGGAGAGGGGGATTTCTGAAGCGATACTCAGCACTCCTCCGGCTCTGTGCAAACGCCGCGGGAGT
The DNA here is from genome assembly GCA_013401315.1 of Balaeniceps rex. Classification (NCBI taxonomy): domain Eukaryota; kingdom Metazoa; phylum Chordata; class Aves; order Pelecaniformes; family Balaenicipitidae; genus Balaeniceps; species Balaeniceps rex. The sequence goes on from VYZW01021918.1 coordinate 39,896, forward strand.
CAGGCTGCCAGCACCCTCAGCAGGATGGTCCCCTCTACCCACCACCCCCTTCGCACAAGGGAGACGGAGGCACAGGGCAGTGACACAGCTGGCAGAAAGGCCACGGCAAACCAAGAAGGAACAGAATCCAGGAGGCACCGAATCCCCAGCCCCAAATCAACCCTCTACAGCACACCACCTTCAGAGCAGAGATCAGGAAGGCTGCGTGCGGGGTGGTGGGTGAGACGGGGGGGAACGAGGGGAGAGGGTTTCTTTTATATTTATATATTTATATATAAAAAGTAAATAAGATCCCAGCTCTTGCACGATTATTGGGCGATTGAAAAATGCAGCAAAAGCAAGCGACATTGGAGTAAAAGGATGCGCCAGGCAAGGAGGAAAAAGTCTTGTTGGAAGGTGGGGAAGGAGGCGAGGGGAAAAATAAGCACTTAGCCAGACACGCACTCCAGGTTTGTTACACCTCCCTGGGAAGAAGGACCTGCTCCTGAGCAGCCCCACTAATGCCACGACCTGGGGCGGGCAGAAGCGTGGGGGACTCGGGTTGCCATCCTTCAGCATGGCAACCTCTTTCTGCCAGGAGGTCCCCGGTAAGGTGATCATCTCCAAACACTGGGAGCTGCCGAAGCCTCCTCTACAAAGAGGGGCTGGGAAAGGGAGTGAAATCCCTAGGAAGACTCAGCTCAGAGACAGCTCCTACCTGATAAAAAGCAGGACTGTGGTTGGGTTTTTTGTTTTGTTTATTTCATAAAATCTCCCTGGGAACTTCAGTAAGGGGAGGCGCAGAGAAATGCTCCCTTTCTTTTGAAAACAGAAATTAAGCAGTGGCTCACCACAGCTGGGCCTGCTCGCCACACTCTATTTCTCTGTCTTCCATCCCAAAAGGAGCTTGCATCTCATTAGCTTCACGCCTCCCCAGTCCCACTCTGCTCAGCGAGGAGAAAAGAGAGCACGAGACAGGAGGCTGCCGCTCCAAGCTGAAGGCCATGGGAAGCACTGACAGAGCTCGATGGGCAGAGAGAGGAGAAGTTCCCAAGAGCAGCCCAGGCTATGGGAGGCAGAGACATCCGTCACCTGCCACTGCAAAGCCAAGGGCACCAGAGAAGTCCAGACAAGAAAAGCTGTCCTAGCGTCCCCTGCCTGCCACCTTCTGTTCAGACACCAACATCTGGTGGCTTCCCTCTCCCCTGCAGTCACTCCCACGCACCAGATGAAGGCCCAGCAGAGACATCTTGGATAGGGAAGCCAGCACCCAAGAGCTGCCTCCTCACTTGGAAGAAATGTTCAGGCAACTCTTCCCCGCCACCCCGCAGGAAGCTGAGCAGAAGGCAGCAGCCCTACTCGAGCATAGTCCCATCGGGGTGCTCCTCTCCCCTCCCCACCCCAAAGCCTCCAGCATTTGCTGGCCTGAAGAAGAGGGTATGCCTCTTGGCAACACCTTCAGAGCACACAAGGCAGCTCTCTCATCTGCCTCTGAAGATCTGACTACTGTCAGAGATGGGATGCCAGACTACATACAGATGGGACTCGGTTCTCTGTCCTGATGTGGTGAATCCTATACGGAAAAATGCCATTCCCCACCCGACGCTGGAAGAAGCTAAGAGACCCTACAGAGGGGAGGCATATCTGCTTTCCGGGAGATAAGCCCACCATGTTTAATTCTGCTTGGATATGGGGGAGGGAAAAGAGAAGAGACAGCGACTTGGCAGGAAAGGTACATGCCAACCCCAAATCTTAGCAGCTTGCTGTGCATGCAAAGTAAGTCAACTGTTTCCATGTTGGTGGCCCGATCCACGTTCTGGAAGAACGCAACCAGCCATTTCTGAGGGCCGCTCGGCCAGAAAACCACTTGGAGACTCCACCTTAGCTCACAGGAGAGGTATGGGAGGGAAGGGAACTCACTCCAACACTTGGGAGGCAAGGACGGGAAGGGTTTGTAGACAGGGTTCCTCCAACATGCAACTTGCCTTTTCAGCTCAGAGATCGCTGCTTAGTCCCAGAATGCCTTTCCCTCCAGTTCAAGCAAGTCAAACACCATCCCAGACACACATGCTTCGATACTACAAAATACTCTTTTCTATAAGGACCATCTAATACCACTACAGTTTGTGCAATCACTGCATTTATTATTAATTTTTAAACTCTCTCTCGCTCTCTCCCTGTAGAAATTTTTTTTAAACTTTTCTTTTTTTATGCAAAACTAATCATTTCACTTTTTCCACTCCATCATAAAATCTCCTCTAAAAACACGACAACAAGAGAACAAACATGGCACAGACACAGAGAATATTTCCCTGTTTTTTGTTTTTGTTTTCCCTAGGGGTTACGGGGGAAGGGAAGGGGATACTTTCAAATAAACTCCTCCCTCAATCCCACACCCTTTTTAAAGAGCATGGATAGATCTTCCTTCCCGTCTCCGTTAAGGAGTAAGGGCAAAGATTCAGAAGGAGGAGCGTAACCCACGTGAATACGAGGGTAGGTTAGTCAGCCTCAAGTGGCTTGTCCACCTGAGGGAACTTGAGGCTGCTGCTGTATTCAAGTTAGCAGACCTCTAACTCAAACCAGCACGGGATCCTCATTTCGGACCCAGAGGTTCAGGGTTTGGTTCCCACCTGGTGACCCACCCAGGGAGAGATTTGTCACACAAGCAGTCGAGCTGTGTCTGCAAGCCGGATCATACTCCTTTATTCCTCCACAAAGAGGATCTACTGCACGAGTTCCTCTGCCGCAACAAGTCCCCTCATCTCCTCACCACAGGAAGAAGGTCCTCACGGAGTATCCCTACAACGACCCACTGTTTTGCTTTTCACAGACAGTCCCCTTGCTTGTCACTCTGGAGAAAGGCAAAACCCCTTTGATTAAACAATTCCTGTCCCCTGCCCCCAAAGAACACCATACAAGAGACACTGGGGAAAAGAATTCTGCCAAGTGAACACACCTTGGCCAAAACACATCAAGAGTTTCCTATTAAAGTTCCCTTTTATCTCCCACTTAAACGCTTCAATTTTTTTTTTTTTCAGAACCTCAATACCACGAAACAAAACACATCACCACATACACACCAAACAGTAACTTAACAACCTAAAGTGACTGGCCAGTTTGCATCCACCCCACAAATAAGCTCCTCTTATCTCACAGCCGCAGAATAGTTCTTGTTGAGAAGGGAGGAAAAAAAAGAGAAGAATCTCCTTGCTATTTCCCTAAGAAAGAGCTTTTCCCTATGCCTACAAACTGCTCATCTTTGAAGCTGCAGTCAAATGGATAGGCTATGCTAAAATAAGGGATCCCTGGGTGTGCCAGGCACAGGAAAGATGCAAAAAAAAAAATAAAGACACGAAAAATACAGGCAGGTATTAATACAGACACACACACAAGTCCAACAAGTTATAGGAAGCCTTAGCTTGGTGAATGGATCGGGGAAGTCTCTTTCTCCCTGCCCCTAGCTTCAGCTATGAATGCAACCGCATCCCCAAAGAGTCCACTAAGCTCTTTAACCAAGAAAACAAAAAGAAAGAGGTGTGCAAAGGGTGGTGCTAACAGCACCTGGAATCCCCCTCGGACTGTCTGCACAGACACTGAGGCGCAACTGGTGTGAATTCACCATGCCCCACGGCTTTGAATTCCACCTGCTGCAAGGCAAGGCTTGCGGGGAGGGCAGCAAAGATTTTATTACACCAACCCAGGCGCTGGAGGCAGGGAAAAGACAAGCTCTGGGCACAGAGGCCCTAATTAAGGTCAGAAGCTGGTCTATCCCTCTACCGCCTCAACGACACCCCTTGAGCGGACAAATATTGCCTCTCTCCCAGAAACTGCCTTCCTTCTACCCTCAGACCACTGCAACCACAAAATCACTACTCCACACAAGAGCGCTCCTCAGAGCCAGCGGCTCCGGAGCATCCTCGTGTGGAAGCACCAGAGGGGCCAATTCCACTCATGTTCACTCGCCCAGGGCAGATTTGTAAGTAGGTGAGCCCTGGCACAGGGAATTTTTTCCACCCTTTTCACCTCTGCAGCATGTTATGTACAAGTGACACCCCTCTGCCCCATCCCAAATACAGGGGACAGGGCTGAGAGGGTGAGGCTCTCCCACTGATTGATGAGCACCTCTTTTCTTTGCCTCTACAGGCTGAGCCCTATGCCAGTAGGGGGAGAAGGGAGAGCAAAGAAACAGCATCTGACCGTGAAGCTTAGGACCCACACAGAAATAGAGCAAGCCAGAAATGGCAGGCGAAAGAGCGAGCTTATTTTGGATGTGAACAAGGGTGGTCACGGAAAGAGGGAGCTGTGAGTAAAGAACGGCAAGCTGCGGTCTTGCTCGCTCCTACTTGCAAGGGGCAAAGAGAAGGAATTTCTAGATGAGAGCACAGGAGCTCTTGGGGAAGAGATCCAGCGCACACGCATACAATGCGAGAGACAGTTATTTCTTATTAGCACCTTTGGTTGACAGTTGTAAGGGCCATTTCAGATGCTGAAAAGACAGAGGGGAACCCCTCTTCCAGGCCATCCACCACAGGGAAGGGACAGCATGAGAGACGAAAGGAAGCGGGAAGAGCAAATGACCCGCCTTAGCATCCATCCATCCCTCCCTCCTTCCAAGGGAGCAGGGGAAGCAAAAAGAGTCGGGGGAAGCCTACGCGCAAGGCAGGAGACCAGCCTCACCCGGCTGGGGCAGCGTCATGCTATCAGCGTATCTTCCCCCAAACTGAAGGATGGATGCACGGCCCACTCCCACTTCTACCATGGAAAAGCCGGGGAAGGGCATTTCATGCCCTCTCCCCCAGGCAAGTGCAAGTGATGAACACCAGGAGGAAGATCCAGGCCAGAAGCAGACTCCCCTTTTCTTCCCTTCCTCCTGCAAAGTTGAGCAAGTTGGAAGATGCAGGAGAAGAGGGACCAGGCCACCTGGAAGTGCCCATACAACTGTCAAGGTAGCACCAATAGTTAAAGGAAAGGGGAAGCCAATATGGGGCGTATGCTGCGTGGGGCACCCCCCACCACCCCAGCTTTGTCTCAAGCACCTTCCAGGCATGACACTTCACCTGCCCCTCTCCCCCTTGCTCTGGGGGCATCTGGATCAGCAACTGCCATGAGGACAGCAGAGGAGAGGGCAGATCCAGGCCACAGGCCAAGAAGGGGAAGGATGGCAGGATCGGAGTCATGGCAAGGGGGAAACATAGGAATGGAAGAGACTGCATACACATTGTGGGATAAGGCTTGGGGGGAGTGGGCAAGGACTCCAATCCTCTTACATCCTCCCCTCAAGGGTCTGGAGCTCCTCTTCAGTTTTTGTCAAAGATGGAAGGGGAAGGAGGAGGAAGAGCACCTTCCCCACCACCCCCACAGGCACACAGACACACGCTCGCCCATCCCTCATCCCCAAAGGCTCCACTGCCCGTTGGACAACACCACATTCAAGGACAAACAACCACTCCCCAGCCCCACCACGACCCTCCCTGCCTCCTCTCAGCGGCAGCGGCACCCAGGAACGGTGGGTGCCCCCGCTCCGCCCCACTGACATGCTCCAGCCTCCAGGCAAGAGGCAGTGGACAGGGGGAAAGGAGGAGGAAGGGTGGCAGTGAGGGCAGAGGGACAGCCAAGGGGAGAAGGAGAGAACTAAGGACAGCCATTCGCGCACCACGACTTCTCGCAGGTAGAGCTCCCCCCACACCCCTGGAGCGGGGGGACCTGGCTGCTCACTTGCTGCCTCCTCCACCACTGCCGCCCGCTGCCACCTTCTCAAAATCCTCTGCGTTGCAGAACTCCTTGATGGTGACGGTGAGGAGGTTGCTGGTGACATCTGTGACCACCACGTTAGAGCAAGGGGACATCTCAGGACGCCAGTCGCCAGCCTCCTGCTCCGGGTCAGAAGAGGAAAGGGACAAGGAGGGTGTCTGCCCCCCGCCGCACCCTCCTGGGGGAGAACGCTTGCTGGTAGCGGCCGACTCGGGTGGGATCGAGAGGTCGAGGACCTCCGACTCGCGCCAGTCGGGGATGGCTGGGCTGAGGGTCTCAGGGAGCAGCTTCGGAGGGGAATCATCTGGGTCAGAGGATGAGTGGGGGGCGGGCGATGGGCAGCCAGAGGAGCTGGAGCTGGGTGCATCATAGGGGGTGGAGCCCATAATGAGCCCACAGGAGGCTGCCTGGGAGCCTTCGGCCTCCCCTTTGCCCTCCAGAGAGGGGGCAGGTGCAGCGGACGGCTTATTGTAGAGCGAAAAGGCGCCAAACTTCATGTGACGGATCTGAGTGCGGAGGACACTCTCGCTGAACTTTTTGCTCTTGCCGATGACGCGGTTTCGGGACGGGATCTTGGGCCGAGCCAGGCCCCCGGCCCCGTTGGCTGGCTTCCCACCTTTGTCAATGACTTTGAGGTTGAGGATGATGCGGCTGCGCTTGGGCTCACGGGGTTTCACCTTACGGTTGATGATGCGGACGGTCTCCGAAAAGGGTGAGACGGGAGGACGAATGCCAGCCCCGCCAGCCACGCTCCCACCGTTCTGGGGGTCTGGACGGGGCAGGGGGCGCCGGGACATGCGGTGGCATCGCCGGATGTCTTTCTTGAGCCGGTGCACCGCGGCGCTGGAGTGAAGCTTGGGAGAGGAGGTGCTGGAACCAGGCTTGACAGAAAAGTGTACATCCCCAATGTGGAGGGCCTCCGCTTGGGCCCGAGCCTGCGGTGGTGGGGAGAGAGAAAAAAAACAGGGTCAGAGAGGCAGCCTAGATGCAGCCAAATCTCAAATCATGCATTGCTCACCTCAGGACATGAATGCCGTGTCACATTTATACCCGCATACGCACCTATGGACTATTAAGAGCCACGGCACAGCCCCCATACAAGCATGGGGCTCTTCTACATCCTTTTTGGGCAGCTAATTACTCCCTAGGCAGTGCCCCTGTTGACACGTGCTTCCCCCAGGAGGAAACTGCCAGCCTCCAGCCATATTTCAGGGTTACAGTTAAGGGTTTCTGAAGCCCCCTCAGTCATCATCAGCCAACATGCACAACCCTCCACTGTCAGCCAAACAACCAGGCATACTCCTAGGCATTGGGGCTGTTAGTGTTGAGTTAGCATCCAAAATTACGTGCTAGTCCCATGATGTGGTACTGTATCTAGTCCTCTACAAGATGAGCACAAGACAAGGGGGAGAGGCAGAGTAATGCATCCAGTTTGCTCTTCCCCTCCCACAACCAGACTCATCTACTCTGGAAAGCACGGTAGAAGCGGGTCTTGAGGAACACAGATGGAGGCTGGTGAGGGTGGTCTGACAGAGCTGTCTTAGCTAAACACAAGAAATGCAGAAATCTGAAGCTTAATTTTAATTAGAGACCACAAGCAAGTTATATATTCTTACTCTGCTGTGGAAGCAAGGTCCAGTGGTTAAAGCCAGAGACAAGGCAAGCTGGAACTCAAGTCAAGTTTAACTGCATCTCCAAAGAAGAGATTGCCTTGTCCTTTTGAACACCACACTTGTTTGAAACCTACTAACGAAAACAGAGCAGGAACAGCACTGGTTCAACTGCTCAGTGCCAGCCCTCCCTGAGAGCCAGGGCAGGGGAACAAGACTTTTAAGCTCTTCTGGTGCTTGGAGATAGTGCCAAAACCTGCCCTGGTTCATGCACCAGAGACAGGAACATTTTCTGGCAGCAGGAACAACACTTTTGTTGGTAAGTTGAGGCAGTATGACCTGAAGACCCTGTGGGCACGGAAACCGAGAGATATTCTTACATCACCCCTTGTCAGAGCACAGTTGTTTGTAGAGCTCAGACTCCCACCTGCACCCCGCTCCTTGCCCAAACATCCCCCCTGCCTTATTCCCTCTCAGCAGTGGTCATAGGCAAAAGTCACCCAGGCCTGGAGGGGACAGGTAAGCCCCTCTGATTGCCCATCTAGTGAGCAGCTTCCCCCATCTCGTGGGCACAACAAGAACTGCAGTGCTAGAAGACAGATGCTTTTCCTCCCCAACTTTTCCATCCTGTTGCCCCCTAGCACACGCCAAGATCGGGATGGCTTCTTGCCAGCTAAGAGCTTAAGTGCTCCAACACCATCTCCTTTGTCACCCTGCAGGCTGTGCCTCCTACCAGAGAAATGCCTGGGGGAAAAAAATATGCGTGTAAAGGCAGGGATCTAACAGATCTAAGCGAGGGGCCCAGGCCAGCTCTTGCACAATAAGCTGAAAGCCCTGGCCCTACATCCCCAGAGCTTTGCTGTCACCCAGTGCGCCTCTTCTCCCACCGAGATCCCCATGGGAACCACAGAAGATCCTGAACAAGCAAAGAACAGAGATGTGAAGACATTTTGTTCCTTCCTGGCTAATGCTGGATCATGCCCTGCAGTACTGCTTGTATCCTGGCTTTAAAAGGACTGCAAAGATGAGGCCTCTTTCCCCGGCTACATGTGAAAATGCAGTCTGAAGGCTCATCTGCACCAGGGACTCTAGACTTTGTATTAGCCAACTGACAAAGAAACAGGGATGAGTAACACGACTGCCAAGGCAGGCACAGACACCCTCCACGTTAACCCTGGGCTGTACAGGGCTGTTTCACCTAGCTAGAGGGAAACATCCCCAGCCCAGACAAACTCCAACACGTCCTGCTGTAGCAGGAAGCATCCCAATGTCCAGCTAGTTTCTCTTTGCTCAGCCTTGTGCATTACTCCATGCCCCAAACTGCTCAGAAAATGAACAGTTAGACACAATTCCTGTCCCAGGCATCCTACAGGCTGGAGCACAGCAGCAGCACCAGATGAACTCCCAGCACCACGCATCAACTCTCCACCTCCCATCCCAATGATCCACAGCTTAAGAGACCCTGCAGATCCCATCAGGAGGTCACAGGCACAGACAGATGCACATCTAGGGCTGTGCTTGCTCCCTGTCTTCACAGGTCCCTCTGAAGCAAATGGCAGACACCAGGACAAGCTACAGTTTGCTTTCTGACATTAAATACCAGCACAGCCTGGATTAACAATTTTATTCTTCCTTTCCCCCCTGCTTCTCTATCACAGCCAGCCCTTCCAGCACTGCTGCTCTCGTGCTTTGGGCTTCTCGCCAATTTACCACTGCTCAGCAGAGAGCAAAGTGCAACACAATGTCCCATTCCAAAACACAGGACAGGGAAGCGAGGCAAAGGGTACAGACAGATGCACAGGTAAGAATCCTTGAACCACAGCTTCAGCAGATAGACACAGGCATCCTTCAGGGCCTCTCCTGCTGCCAACACCGCATGTCTTCTAGATTAATTCCCTACCCTGTAATCATGCCTTGAAGTGAGGAGTTCTGCCCCCTCTGTGCCCCTCTGCTTGGAGTCGAGTCTAATTGCCACCTGCCCACAGCACTGCCTTCCATCAACCACGTGAGAAAGAAGCAGGCCTCCCCCCACTTCTGCCCCAAGCCGCAGTTGCCTTATACACACCCAAATTCCTCAGCAAAGCTTCCCATCAACCACGTTAAATGAAAAGTGATAATGCTGGGATAGTCACTGCCCGTCCACTTCCATAGTCCTGCTGATTTTAATTTCTCGGCCTGTGCACATTAATCAGCTCCTGTCCTTTTCTGACCGAAAGACCTGTCTTAGTTTTGTGCTTACACAGTGGCTAGCACAGAGCCCCCGACCACAGCTAGGACTCTTCCAGTGTGCCAGAACCACTAGGTCTCCTTTACTTGCTATGTGTTTGTGTTTCCAGTTACTTCTGGGGCACTTCCTCAAGGCTGAAGATGTTTCTAACTCGTGTTTCAGCTCTCTGCATCTATTAAATTGCAGTTTCAGCAGTCTCCAGGCAGACTACATACACCATCAACTTCTTCAGCCAGATTATTGAGAGAGGGTAAGCTGGGACCCAACAGTCGCCCCCCAGGTGCTACACTGCTGTCCCCAGTGACCAGCTTCAATGCGAGTTCCAAAGAGCAATATGCAAATATTCAGCTTACCTTGAGCTTGTTTTTCCAGGTAAGGTTTCAAGAAAAAAAAGTATCAGATGCTTTATCTAAGACCAGCCCCCAGAGCCCTCTCACTTGCGAAGCTCAGTATTCCTACCACAGGATCAGGTTTATGCAGGCATCAACTATATGAACTCAAGCCTCTTCCCTGCAGAGGACAGCACATTTTCTGGGCTCTCCTTCTCCTGCTTCCAACTTTACATTAAGTAACTTGCTACCTCTGGTTTGGAGAAGACTCAGCATTCAGTTTTATCTGCTGGAAACGCACTTTTCCCTGCTACAGATCCATTACTCGATCACACTCATGAGCCGTATGAGCACGAGGTCTTTGAAAAACATACCCATTTAATCCTTTCAGCTATGTCACCACAGTTTGCTACTTAACTGAGAAGTTTTCCAAATGGAAACCATCTCTCTGGGTTTTGCTGTTTTCACCTGCAGGATTTGCTCACTGCTGAAGAGGTACTCAGCATGTATACGAAGTAATTCACTCTCTGCTTACAGCTCAGCCTACATCAGGATGCAGCTTCTGGAGGCTTGCTGCAGTGCTCTGTCACGAGAGCAAGGCAATTGCTAGGATTGCTTCCCTTCCCCCCCTTCCCTTTCGGGATATGTATCACCTTTATTTAGCTTGTACAGCTTTCCCTCATTGCCCCTGGGAACTAGTATATCTCCCCTGTTCCCTACTATTTCTGAATAAATGTCCCTTGAGGCCCAGCAAGCATATTTGTTCATTCATTCCCTTAACGCACTGAGGCACACAAGCACGTACACGGACGCGTGCTTAGAAAAGCCTCTCTTACCTGATTTGTATCAAAACCTCTGCAATTTGGAAGAAAAGAAAAAAAACAAAAAAAAAAACCCTTGTAAGGCAGCGGATTTCTAGTTAATTATTTCAAAATCAAGTCATTTCCAGTAGCGCTGCTGCACCATAGTAGCGCTACTCTCTCGTAAATTACTGGTTCTGCTTTGTCTTTTATTCTCCACCTGCATTCCCACAGTCTTTGCTCCAAACAGCATTCGCAAGAGCTCTTCTTTCCCCTTTTTGGCTGCCATTCTGTCTTTTTATCGCCCTCTTTCTTCTGCAGTCTTCCAAGTGACAAGGCAACAGCAAGCCAGTTCATAGCACAGTTCTCCCAAGCAACACTGCCATAAACTAAAGTTTCCCTACTGGATGGGGAACAAAATGCTACAAAGGGGAACGGTCAGTTTTCAAACCGCTCGGGGATAATTTACGAACAGGGAGGAGATAAAAAGAAACCCAACTCCAACTTCAGAGTTCAAGGAAGGGCGAAGCGACAGAACACCACGCTGCTTGGCCCCTTCTTCCCCCCCCTCCCACTAAGGCTCTCCCTTACTTCTTCCTCCCCATTAACCTTCTCCAGTCTTTTCACCTTAGTATTTACAGCCACCTCGACTAGGGGTCTTTGCTAGCCACCCACTGAGCTTGCAGATCGGGCTCTGTCTCTTAATAACACTTGCTAGACTTTATTAGATTAGTTGGCGAGTTTTGCATTCCTCTCAGCGGAGTGCCGAGGGAAAAGCAAAATAAAAAGAGCAAACTGAGCAGGGGAAAAGAGGAAGATCACTACAGCATGCACTATGTCTCTTTCTAACCTCATACCAGCTTCCAATCTGACCTGCAGCTGAAGGGCCTGTCCTCAAGGACAACTTCTGCCAGACACCTAAGTAGTAAGGTAAGAGCTTTACGTACAGTGCTGCCCATTTCAGACCAAGGACTCTGCTTCCCATACACTCAGCACAAAGCCTGCAGCATACCAGCAGCCTCCCAAGAATTACAACCTCCCGCCAAGCTTGATCTCAGCTGTGGGAAAGTTTGCCCCTAGTATGCAGAGGATACAGACCCATTTCCTGCCCAAAACTTTGCAGTTGAAGCTTGCAGGGGTCACTTTCAACACCGGCCATCTTGATAGCGATATTACAAAGCCTGGACTGTAATTTCCCTTTGCAGTCTGATCGAAAGGGCAAGTGTTAGACAGCTCTCAGCAACAGGAGCCTGGCTTACAAAGGCAGCAGGTGGCCGAAGATGCAGCTTTTCAAAGCTTTCCCAAAGGCGTGGGCCACTAACCTGCTGGAATGCTTTCTGCAAATCCCTCTGGGTGCCTATCTGCAGCTTTTGAGAACTAATCCCAGGATAAACCTAGCCCCATCTGCAAACTAAAACACCCACACAAGCCAGGGGACTGAGCGGCGTATGGGGGCACTTCTTTCAATGCCTTACTGGAGACTCAGAAGCCTAAGTTTAAGCACTGATACACGTGAAAAATCCTAGCAAGTCACCGAGTCGAGGGTAGACTAGTCTACCAAAGCAGTCCTAGGCCAGACTCCTGCTTAAACATTGCATCCAGGCCTAATCTGTTCAGTTAACAGATCAAGAAGAATATTGTTCTAACTGCCAACTCCAAAGACTCCCTCTGGGATGCAAGAATCAAATTTCTTCCCCTGCTTCCGAAATTGTCACTGGCAAGAGATTCTGCAGCTGAAAGAACCAAAAACATCATTAGCGATGCATGAGGCAGAACCAAATCCCACTCCTCCGGCAGCAGCACCAGTGCTGCAGGGCTAGCAGAGGTCAAACCCGCATCTGACCCACAGGTCAGAAGAACTGACAGAGATGCATACAACACAAACTATCATGCTGGTCTCAGTCGTGTTTCTCGCCACAGTTGCATTGCTAGTGGTTTGCCTGAACAGAGCTCAAAAAAGTTCAGATAGGGCTAGCTGAGATAGGTAGGGTTACTTCTTGCAGCCTGGCCTGGAGTGTTACTTTTGGGGTAGGATCCAAAGTCACAGAAAAATGGGAAGTCAGAGCGCTAACAGCTTCACCAGCTCCGTTTCCCAGAGCTGCAAACCAAGCGGCAGCAGCAGCACTCTGCCCTGCCAGCCTCTCCCACAACGTGGCACCAGCCTTCAGGAGAGCTTGTCTCACTCCCTATCACAATCCATCTTCTACAAAGTACCAAACCAGCTCTGCAAACCTACGGGTTTTCAGTAGTGTTTGAGGAGCTGGCAGAAGGAAGATGTGCTGCAGAAACGTGTCAGGGACGTGATTCAAAGGATGCTGTTGAATAATTCAGGTTCCAAGTTTAGGGGGGTTTTAAAGGGCACGGGGAGAAGAGGAGGAATAAGTGGGTTTTATTTTGGAGTTTGGGGGTTGGTTTTGTTTTTTTAAATGAGTGAAAAATTGGCAGTGGATTTTGCTGTATCACATTCAGAATCAAAAAGAAAAGAAACTGATTACACACAGTAACATTAAAAGCACAGCATAAACACTTCTCTAGCACTCTGAACAATGTCAGGTGTTACAAATACCAGTATTTTTTAATTCAAGCAGAGAACTATTTTAAGCTGGTGGTTTCCCTTTAAGCGTTCCTCTGCATTGTTGGAAACCTAAACACAAGGGTTTCATTTAATGCATGACTGCCAGAAAGAGAAAAACCAACTAGTCTAGTTTCCTTCAATAAAGAGGTGGTACATATCAGTTATGTTTGTAGTTCTCAGTCCGCAGATACAGAAAACTGTTAGCACAAAAACAGGCAACAAGGGAGGAGGAGGACAGTTCCATCAGCAGGACTTTCCAAGGATTACCACAGTCCCCTGGGTTTTACTCGGAGCATCAGAATACGCCTGTTCCCGCATTTCTTCCCTGTGCTTCATTTTGTCCTCTTAAAGCAGAGAAGAGGTGACACCCTACCCCTCACCACTCTTTCCGGTGCTCATACAGTTAAAGTGCTGCACTGACTTGAGTAAAGCTCCTACCGCTGTCAGGCAAAGGAAAGTATTAACCTGTTTCACAGATGGGGAAACATGCACAAAGGCTAAATGACTTGCCCAAAGCCATAGGATGACTTAGTGATAGCGATACCTTACCACAGGGTCCACCTTGGCTGTTCCAGGGCTTTATACCGGATCAAAATCAGGGAAGCTGTGAACTCGCTCATCTGTCTTAATCGTACAAAGGTGTGTTGTGTTTCTACATTCATTTGAAGTCCAAGATTAACATAGTTGGAGATGAAGGGGGGTAAGAGGGGAGCAAAGCAAGGATTTTTGTCTGTAGACTAATAAATCCAGAGAGCTCACACAGCGCTCACGCAGCTACCAGATTTCTTAATTAAAAAAAGAAGGAAGTAAAAAACCTGGGGCAGGGGGCTGCAGTAGGGACTACCTTCCTCATTCATCACTACAAGCAAGCAGAGATGCTACGACAACACCTTCTTGCGGAGATGCTGGGTCTATCAGAGGGGAACTGGAAACTTCAGCTGCTATCCTACGCAGAGGTGAAACACTCCCCCCCCGCCCCCCCCCAAAAAAAAGAAAAAAAATTGAAACAAGCCTGCAGTTTACAGCTCAAAACATGAACCCTTCATGAAATTCTCGTGGAGCACCTACATCCTGAAACACAATTGGAGGAGCCCAAGTGGCAGCGGGACTCCTGCCACAGCTGCCCAATTGCTCAGCATGCTGCTAAGTTGCAGGGCACAGGCTGGGTGGAATAGGCTGCTGAAGGAAGAGGGAGCGGGGCAGGCTAGCTCTCCACTGCGGCAGTAGAAGGCCGTAAAGAGGGAGAGGATATTGGAAAAGAGATTGCAGCCTCACCGTGCACATCCGCGTGTACCGACCGTCCTGCTGGGGCACCCGCCGCACGCACACATGCTCTCCCCTCACACGCTTCTGTGTCCCTGCCCCCCACCCGCTTTCCCATCGGGTTGTCCCTGCATTCCCAGAGCCAGGCAGCAGGCACAAGTCACTTGAAAGTCCAGTCCTTCCAAAGGCATGAACCGGTGAAGTTTGAGAGACATTTGGCTAGGCCTAAGTTATTTAAATAAGAGTTACCTTCAGGAGAAAAGTTTTAGGCTTAGGTCCTCTCTTCTTGGGCCCATACAGCTCGCGCTCTCGTTCCCTTTAGGGAGTCAAATTTGTCAAGAAGTTAAAACTTTTCCCAAAGGGAGAAACAGAAGCATACAAGTTG
>VYZW01021918.1:55424-76141 GCA_013401315.1 Balaeniceps rex
CCCCTCGTGGGGGGGTGGTTGCTAAGGGGTGGGGGGCGCGCGCAGGCGCCGGCCGTTAAAGGGGCCGCGCGGCGGGTGGTGCGAGGGCGGGGGCTCCACCGCCCCCTGCAAAGGGGGACACGGGAGGGGGGGCGGCCCCTGCCCCGGGGGGCGGTGTTCGAGGCCAGGGGCCGGTGGCGGGCGGTTCCCGGGGGAGCGGGAGGGGAAACCCGCCCGGGGTAGACCCCCGGCATGGCGGCGGTGCTGCTGCTGCGCCTCAGCCCCCTCTTCCCGCCCGAACGGGTCCTTTTTTTTTTTTTTTTCCCCCCCAGNTTTTTTTTTTTTTTTTTTCCCCCCACTTAAAACAATGGCGGCAGCGGGGGCCGCGCAGCCTCCTCTCCTCCTTCTGCACACGCAGATGCGCTGTCGCCCCGCACCGTCACCCACCTCCAGCCAGCAGGGTGGCACCGGGGGGCGAGCGGGGAAGCGGGCAGTCTCGAAGTACCTACCAAGGCAAAAACTAACAATAAAGGCGCTTGAATCCTTTTTTTCTTTTTCCTTTTGGCTAGCGCTTGTACGTGCCCTCATTTTTGAGCCAGTGTAAGGTACTGCAAGGTAAATGGGCCAAGCATGCTACATAAACCTTTAAAAAAAAATAATAGAAAAACGTTAAGTCACTTAGAGGAATTCCCTGCCCTGAGTGTTACTGCAAAATCCTATTTAATTTGCAGTGTGCTTTACACTCTCTTGCAGGTGCTAAAAAGAGAGAAAAAAAACAAACACCTCCGTCGCAAACCACTCTCCGTGATTCAAAATGGAAGCTCATGGCCCTGCAGCTGTCTTCATGTGGAGCTCACGGCCCTCCATTACCTGGAGGTACCACCAGAACAGCACAGTCGTCTGCTTTAGCTCCGTTTTTAGGGTGAGGAGGGGCTGTATTTCAGAATGCTATCCTCTGGAAGAAGGGGGATCTGTGATGAGGGCCGTAGCGACGGCCAACTTGCTTTTGCTGCTTTCTCAACCCACCACGACCTCACCAGCAACATGGGAGCCAGTGTGGCCGGGAGCACTCACAGCCCCCATGGCCCTTTCTCCATTTTCATTCACCTCCGCTTTCCACCTCTCGCTCAGAAGTTCCACGCAGAAGGAGGATATTCTGGAAATGTCTATATTTATCAGTACCAGCAGGGATGGATTTCCCAAAATCAAGGTGGGCAGGTAGGAGAGCTAGCCATTTCATCACCGCCTGCAATTCAGGCAAGATCTGCCATAGCCTTTTGTTCTTTTTCACCTTAGCAGCTGAAATGTCACAGCCACCACAAGCTCTCTGACCAGAGGAAAAGTGACTCGAGAGAGGATGCGTTCCTTGACGCCTTGCCCTCATTCGAAGGGGGGTGGATGGAGAGGTTGCTGAATGCTGACAGAGGCGGCAAACAGACAGTCACACGGACCCTGGCTCGGGAGATGCGAACAATTCAGAGAACAAGGTGTTTCTGTGGTCAGGAACTAAACCACAGTGTACTTCACTACTGATAATTCTGCATTTAGGTCATATCGCTCGCTTTGAGAAATAGGCTGTAAAAGGCCCTTTCGCAGGTATTTACCATCACAGGCCAACCGAGAACAAAACGCCAGACAGATCCCTCAGGACTCTCACCTCGAATGGGACAAGTCCTTCTGGACTGCCCCATTTCTCTAGACACCACTTTTGTTAATCTCAATTCTTTATACGCTTGAAGGTGACTTCAAAAGAACAAGTTGATCACACCCGTTGCGTTTCGCTTTTCACTTTTTCTAACTGCTTTTAACTTTGCACGTTAAGTGTTCATTAACATCATCCACATTTAAATTGGTGTATTTGTTACTGTTCACTTTGTTTAAACAAGTGCTTTTACACTTGTGGCTGAGCGTCAAATAATTGAACTTCCAACCATCAATATCATCCACTCTAAAAAGCAGGCACTCCCAAATATAATTGGGGAAAAGTCCTTACACAGCTACACAAACGCACATGCAGCAGCTGTGACTGATGGCCTTGTCCCCAAACAGACGTACAAGTCACGAGCATCACACCTCACCTCAGGGCAGGAGCACAAGGCACCCCCGACCCATGGGCCAGAAGCATTCTGGAACAGCATTTGGCAGCAGCATTTTGGAGAGCTCCATGTGCTCTTTCCAGTTATTTTCTCCTTCCACCTGTCAGCAGGACCTTCTCTCCAGCCACAGCGACTGCTCAAATCACTGCGAGCAGCCGTTGTACAGGTATTGCCCACCCCCAGGCTTTCATCTAATTTTTACTCTCACAAAGCAAAATAGCAGCAGAATATCCAGCTGTTCAGAGCATTGTTGGGTATTTCCTTTGTTTCATTCACATTTCCAGTAAAGCACTTCAAAAAAAACCCAAAAAACCCCAACCTGGGAAGATGGCTCTCCCGGAACCCAGAACAATAGTTCACTACAGACACTGAAATAAAGCATTTTTTTGGCACCTCGCTGCCCTCAAGACCCTGGTGCTGTATGCTATACTGTAGCACTTCTTGATAGCACTGAGAAGCCAGTGCAGAGAAGCAATAAGCTTTGGGGGAGCAACAAGAACTTTCTCACCAGAATCACTGGCAAGCAGTGTACGAGCGCAGGGGGAGAGCATCAGGTGCAAGGACACTTTTATTTATTTTTTAAATGGCACTAGATAATGGGAAACTTACCTGCTCAAAGCCGGTAGGTGCCTCCAATCTCATTTTTTGTGGACCTCTGACCTGGCAGGAGTAACAGCGCTTATCTCCGTTAGAACAACTCCAAGGCTTGATCAGCCTACTCCGTTGCCGTTTGCTCCAGGGAGGTCGCTGTCAGGAGCGGCAGCTTTCTGCAAAGAAACGGTCATTCCCTCGCCTACACCAGGAGCTGGCACAGCTCCACACACCCCAGCCCCTCAAGCAAACGCTGCATCGTTTTTTAAGCAAACCCTTGGTGCTATGGTCATCCACATCAAACTGTGGCAAGATTTCCCAGCTGCAACCCTGAAACACATCAGAGCGAAGGCAGACCCCTCAGAGCTGACCATGTACCTCCTCGTGCAGCAGTTACGGGTGGCTCAGTGTGGCCCATGCGGTGGCCAGAACAACCGCCCCTCCAGCCCGCTAACTTTCTGATGTAGCAGAGAGAGGAGAAGGCCCATGGGGGTTCATGCAGTGCCTATACCACTGGGGTACCACGATATCCCTGGAGCCTGCCTGCAAGTTCCCAAAGCAGGCCCAGCCACCCAGGTTTCTAGCATTCTTGCTTCAAAAGCAGTTGCGTGGTGAGCAAAACAATGGGAAGAGAAGGACCGAGAGCAGGGAAGGCGAGTGGCACCGAACAGAGAGGAGGTGACTGCCAGTTTCCTGGAGCACTTGCCATGCACACTGCATTTTACCCCATGCTTCTCAACAGAGAGCACTGAGCTGCTCAAACCGTGCAGTTTGCCCTGTCGGGTGCTGCCTGCTGTAGCAGGGGCCTGGAGCCACGTCCTGAGGTGCAGCTGAGCGCCCTTGTTCTCATATGTCCTACCAGGAGAGCTGCCCAAGGCAAGCCGTCTGAACTGCACGGATCAGAGGGGCAGCACAGCAACAGATTATTAAAAAAAAAGAAGTACTATCCAGATTAACCTTTAATCCAACCAACACATGCATGCGAAAGGACAAGCCGTTACGAGTTTCTAGTGCCAGCCAGCCTCTGCAGCATTGGCAGGGGTAGGAAGGAACAATCTCCAGAGCAGGCTTTCCCGTAACTCTGCACTGCAGTTTCTTACAACTTCACCTGACTCACTAGCTGCTGCCAGAACCTAAGTGCCTGGCTGGAGTCCTGCTCCGATGCCATCGCTCTAATCCAGCCTCCCTGGTGCAGGGCAAGCACGCTGGCTGCACTTCGGTAGCACAGGCAAGACCTAACCACGCTGCCTTGAGCCATGACCGACTCAGGAAACACACCCCACCCCCCTCTGCTTTTGCTCTGCGTGCTTTTGTGATTGACGTCATAGCTGTGTTCGGATGCAGGGCTCACCCCCACATTACATTTAGACATCTCAGACAGCCACATTTGCTGGCTGAGGTACCTGATTAACGGCAAGCCTCCTCCTCCACAGAGGATGGAGAGGCACATGCCTTGAGGGAGCAAGTCAGAAACCAAAGTGGACTAAATGACACTGTGGGCTTCTCTCCACAGAGTATCAGCAGTCCCAGGATTCGGGCTCCTCGGCTAAGCCCCACGTTACCTGCAGTAAATCAGGGGCCAAACTCCACCCAGGAGCTGCTGTGCTCCCGGGGAGCTCCCTGAAAGCCCTGCAGGCCAACCTGCCAGAGGCTTTGGCTTGGAAGAGAGCAGTCTTCCCCCTGGCAACCAGTGTGGAGCCTGTTTGGCAGCCCAGGCCTCGCCTCAGATTTGCTCCGTTCCCACAAGAGACACAGGATATGGGGCACACCAGCACTCGCCTCCGGCTGGTGCCAGCAGAGCTGTCCTGGCACCACGCCATTGTGTGAGGACATCAAGAACTCCCTAAACCCAGAGCAGCAGTCACCCTGCCATCGGCACTCTCTTCTTCAAATTCTAATCCATCAAAGACCAACCGTCCCAGATCACCTCTGTACAGCTCTAACTTACCCAGTGGGTTAAAAATTAATAAAAACCTAACCTCCTTGAATCAAAGTAATGAGTAATGTCAGAAACAGCCTTTTGCAGGCTCCATTCTTCATCGATCCTTCTTTACTGATCTTTCTCACACGCACACACATTTTCCATTCTTTTTCCAGCCACACGGCATGTTTATACCAACAGAAGTGACTGGTGGAAAATAATTCAGCTGTAGAATTAAAGCAAGGGGAGGTAAATGACCACACAAACAGACTGATAGGTAAATGTCAGTTCTCATATTTAATATTTTAATAATTTTGTTTGCAACATTTACCACATAAATCATCTAAATAAATAGATGCTGTACAGTCTCTTATCCATATCAGTACAAAAATAAAACCACACTTTGTGTCAAATTATGCTTGAGCCTGCCCTCCCTTTGCTATTACAATCTCCTTTTACAGCACATACTCGCTCAGAAAAGGCATTACACTCCGATTGGTTTGTTTGGAATTGGTTTACTCCCTATTTCCCCCCCTCCCCAAATACATTCAATTAGTCTGTACAAAAGCTAGAAGCTCATTCTGTGCAAAAGGAAGCTTTCTGTGTGCAAAGACTCAGATACTCTAGCGTGCTGACAGGAACAACAGCAACAACTGAAGAGACGAGAACAAAAATAATCGGGGACCCTCCCCTCTAACTGACCCCATCCCCCATCACCCCCCCAACAGAAAGGAAGCATACCAAATTAGATGAGTCAGTGTGCAAAAGAGTCCGAACGACATGCGTACGCTGAGGGAAAAGGTTGGTGCTGAAAACCCAGCGAGAGAACTGAGGTTCCCCCAGCTGCAGAGCTTGCTAGGTGAGGAAAAAAAAGACTTTCTCATCTTAGCCTGCTCAAAAGGTTCTTGAGATACGCAGAACAAAAGCTTCATCTAAATTATTTTAGTTCTTTTGTTGCTGTTCTGTTGGAGATGAGGTGAGGAAACGTCCTCTGGAAAAATCCAGCAGCTCCCGATTCACCCTCCCTTCTTCTCCTCACGCCCTGTAGAAAGACAGGTATCTCCCCGTTCCTCAATTAAGCTAATAAGGTGCAATTTTTCAGATGGGAAACTCTATAAAGATGTCTCCAGAGCTGGAAGATGTGGTCATAGTTCCAGACTAGGACCACTCAAACTGAAACTCAACTTCACTTTTCCCTTTCCTCAGCAAGGGAGGTGGGGAGGGAGGAAGCCAACCTGCACCCTGAAGGTGAGCGAGGGACTTTGCAGGTCTCCTCTCCTCTCCTCCCTTAGGGAGCCCTCCCTTACTCAGCATGGTGGAGCATGCTCCCTCTTCAGCGGTGGGAGGGAGGCAAAGGGCCGGGTGGCAGCTCTGAAAAAATTATAAGGAGCAGCCAGCAGCCTGAAACAGATACATCTTTTGCTTTTCAAATGCCAGTTTTAGACAGACGATAAGAAGTACTCAGCCCTTCTAGTGCTTTGCATTTCCAAAGTGCTTCAAAACATATTTCAGATTTAAAAGTAAAAAAAAGCCGCTTAACATTTTGACAGATTTGCAAAAAGCTTCTTTGTGCTGACACTACATTTTCTGGTTAAAAAATAATAATAATACTAAAAAAGGCTTTCTACCTCCTCCTCCTGCAAAATCCCCCAACCAGTCAAAACTCTGCTACCCGAGTAACAAGATAAGCTGTGACAGAGGTTCCAAACGGTCTTACGAGCTCTCCCTTTCAATGTCCGACTGGCACTCTCAGGCAAGAACCCCTAGCATCTTTGCAGAACAGCCCACAGCAGATGGAAACAATCTCAGCAGCAAAGCTTCTACCCCATCCCAATTTGGTAGCAGTCCATCTCCCCCCTATCAGCCATTACGTGCTCCCACTGAGCTCTGCTCCTCTCTACAACTCCCGGTTAACTAGAGATCATCTCCCACCTGCTCCCTGCTAAGCCACTGTACTTTAAGAAATTAAGGGTGCAAGGGGAAGAGGTGGAAGAGAAAAAGGGGTCATCACTCCAGGAAGTGCTTGTTGCAGGAAAGGATTTGAATGGTCTGAATTCAATTTTAAGTGATTGCTTCTCTCTCCTTCCAGCTGTCCTGGGGCTGTTTTGTAGGCCTTCCCATCTTGACCAGCTGCTTGGGTAGAATCCAGGTGGTTTGACACCTGGAAGGGTCACACTTTCTCTACGAGGACAGTAAGTCCAGCAGGCAGAGGACAACACGGTCTCTTGATCATAAGCTATTGTCTCAAAACAAGTTTACCATGCCCTTGGGGAAAACTGTTTTACAACAAGCACGGCAAAAGTGACGCGTTTCCTTCACGTGTATGTGCCAATGCTATACATTCCCATGTAGAAGTTACCCTATGCAAGCTGTTAACGTATACATCTCCTTTGCTTTCCCAAATGGTAAAAGACAGATACATAAATGCAGCACTGACCATCTCCTCTCCACAGGGTCCACTCAGAACTCCGAGGGGCATCCACCCACTGATGCAAGGGACCAGCTTCACTACGAGTTCTTTGCACTTCTAACATGCCTTCTCTCTCAACTGCCAGCTCACCCAAAGACCTGTCCTCAACCGCCTAGCAAGAGCAACGCTGAGGCAACTCCCTTCCCTGACAAGCAGCTGTCCCTACTATTTTCCTAGAAAGGCCCACTGCCCTCTTCTTCCTAGGCTGCAGGTAAGAAAGGGAGGAACAGAAGATGGGTAGATAGCAATTAGCTTTAGAAAAGGATTTTTTTTGCACTTTCCCTACTTCAGAAAGCACAAACTTAAAGCTGGAGAGGAGAGGAAGGGGTGGAGAGGTGGTGGTAGATTTAGCTTTGCTCAAATACATGGATGTGGCTGACAGCCCTCGCTGCTGTCTTCCGCACCCCAGCCTCTGTTGTGGCTACCACCGAGGGTCTTGCAGGAGCTACCCTGCCTATTTTTTGACCTGTGCGAGGCCTCCCTTCTCTATTCCAGTGAAACCATCAAACAGCACTAGCTGGCGTACAGCAGGAAACAGTACTGGGGCCAAGGGCCCCCTGTGAAGCGAGCAAACAATTTTATACATTCAGTCACAAAACACCAGAAGAACAATTCTGGACAGTTTCACAACACTAACAAAAAAAAAAGCCATTCATTTCTCAATAAGCTTCTTTCTCCAACATAAGCAAGGGTCACTTCACTAACAAATTTGGGCTTATTTTGGCAAATGGAACTGCTTTTGGGTGTTCTCACAATAATATCCTGGCCTTGCTTGAATAAGAAAAAAAAAACAAACAAAAAACCAAAAAAAAAATCCCCCAAAAAACCACTTTAGTCTGACTTCACAAGCAGAAGGGCCCCCAAGCAAATGCAAGACAATAAGGAGCATGCAGGAGCTACAAGGCTACTTAATGCCACTATTTATGTGTTAAAACTTGCTGTTCCAAGGCATCACTTATATATCAGAGCTATAACATCTAGTTTATAACCATCCAGGAACAGAGGCAGTCCTTTCCTTTTTCCTTTTTTTTTTTTTTTTTTAAAAAAAACCCCACAGCGTTAACAATAAAGGTTTTCCAATCTCACGAAGCCCCTCAGTTCTGTCATATATACAGCGAGTTTGCTGTGAGCAGATCTATGAAATGAAAACTTCTGTCCCCCAAACGTGACTGGTAAATTCTCACAAGGAAACAGTTCTACGAATGACTGTTAGAACAGTTCTTCTTCGAGAAGTTTGTTTCTTGCATACAGTTCAGTAATTTCCACTGGCTGAAGTTTGTTTTTCTTGTTTACAGCCATGGATCCAAACAAGGTATGGGAGAGTTAGCCCATTTCTATTCTCAGCTTGGGCTTCAAATAGAATTATTAAACTCAGCTTCAGCTGGATGCTATTCTGGCTCTTCTAATGAAAGGGAATGCTTAACGAAGCTCCAAGCACAGCATCTGATTTTCATGATACGTTAGCCCAAGAGGTCCCAATTCAATTTTCAGATTTTAGGTTGAACTGGCAGATGGACAGTATTGGGGAGAAGAGACAAGTAAACCCAGACAACCTCTCTTGCCATCACAAGTAAAACCCCTTATACATCTCTATACCTGCAGAAGTGGAATAAAGCTAATTTTAAAGTCCCTGAAGGCCAGTTCTACCAAGGAAGTTCACAACAATATGTCACCAGACAATATGGAACAGAGCCACATTTTAAAAAGATCAAGAGAAAAATCTTCTCAAAAAGATCTTTAAGATAAGCAAGAATTCATGAATGTCAAAAAAAAAAAGTCCACCCCAACACAGTAACTGCTTAGTTTCCTACCACAAACTCCTCCTCACACACACAAACCAAACCCACGCACATGCAACTTGTTGCGTCTTAACCCGATAAGGGTTAGCTCCTCATTGACCTGTACACAAAGCAGTACGGTAGCCAGGTACTTTGTTCAACACTTCGTGTAGCGAGATGATTAGTCACCAGCAGAACACAAGCTAGCCTGATCCAAAAAATGATTAAGATATGAAGCTGTGGGTGGATTGTCTTTGAAAGACCACCACAGGTCTTTGAAAACTCCACTGCAAGAGGAAGAAAAGATGTTTAAAGAGAAATGCCAAAACAAAACATTGAGAAGTCTCAGCTGGTGAGTGGAAAGAAAAGCAGAGGATGGAAATCCAGTTTATTAGGACAAGCTCTTTCCTGCCGCAGGACTGGTATTGCTTCCAATGTCAGCCAAAGCCAGGAACCTTAGTAGGAAGCTTTTTTGGTGTATTTGTACACTGAGATGAAGACAGGACAAAGGCAGCAGTAGCTCCATTAGAATAAAGAAACCAGATCCTATAAATGCCATGAAGATTTAGCAGGATGAGTTGGAGTTCACGACTTTTTTAAAAATAAGCTGAAATATTATGCTTCTGCAACCATAACTACCTGACCTGCTACAACCCTCAAGAGTGCACTCATCCATGTGGCTGTCCACTGGTCACAACAAAAGAGAGATGCAGGTATTCAGCACATTTGGCAGGTGTCGGGAAGAGGGGGTGTGTGGGTGATGATGACAACACTGTCTGACCCCACATCCTGCAAAAGAGGGTGCAACTCCAGATACAGAAGCCTCACTCTGGACACCCACGTTCAACAAACATCCTGAGCCTGTATGCTTACCTCATCAATTTGCCCTTGCTAGCTATTGCAAGCTTCTTTCCCACTCACTCTTCCTCCCACCACATAATTTCCCCCCACTGCTTCCACTTCTCATCCTCTCAGATTTCTCCATAATAAAACTCCCATGTCACTTCTTTGAGAGACAAAAGGTTAGTCCAGAAATTCAAGATCTTCCCAGTGGTCCTGAAACTGCTGTGACACAGTGGAAGACAGGCCTGCTCAAACAGCTCTGAGATGGAAGGGGAAATCCTAAGTTTACACTAAGCTGCCATATCCTATCTGAGGCAAAACCTGCTTTTAATAAAAACCATAGGGACAGTCCAAAAACTTTGCAAAAAGTAGATGTTTGGAGGACCAGAAGCCCCAGAGTTCCCAAATTCTGCAGACCAGCAGTCAAGCCCTTCAAAGGAACTCATTGAGGATTTCCACAGGTGTCTTTACCTCAGAGCTCAGAAGACTCATAGATTCATTGGGAATAAATACAGGAGATAAGAGATGTTTCAGGTGGGGTGGGGAGAAGAAACAAAGGATTTAAGGACAGTAATTGTGACAATAGCCAATGTTAGCCTGCAGCACTCTGTCCTGCGGCTCCCACCTTAGACTCTAGCTTACTTTTCTTGCTTTCCATAGGAAAAGGTCTATATTTAAAATTTTAAGTTATTTAAATAAAATTTGCTTTTAAAAAAATGGAAGAGAACATGCATGTGCAAGAACAGATGCTATGCTAAACTACCAACTCAAAATACAGCAATTCTTCAAAAACTTGAAAGTGTCACAGGCAGTCCAGCACAAGGCATTTTTAAGTGCAAGATCAGGCAGGGTCTATTGAAATGCAGACCACTTTCCTTGGCAAAGATTTTTAAGCCTTCCAAGGGGAAGTTCCCATCAGTAAAGTAGTACAGGATCACAGATACTGTGAGGAGACTGGAGTCACGGAAGAATATTACTCAGGCAGTACAATCCAAGAATACTCATTGCTAAGAATTAAGAATTTTTTTCCCCTCCTCAAATCTAATACATGCCTTCCCCACATGTTGTTTACCTTGGATCTCTCAATGGGATCCAAGAACAGAATTTGCTGCTAATCAAGGTCCATTCCTAGCTCAGTTCTGTCCAATTCCTGTGACCTGGGCCTGAGCCAGTACCTTGGATATCTTTGCAGTGCCAGGCAATGCTCTGGTTGTCCTATTAGCCCCTCCTCCCAGGGGAGAGGAGTCAGTTTTCAACCAACTTATCACCACAGATTCAGGGCAGCATTTGTTCTTAATACTGAATTTGGCAAAGGGTAAGAACACCCCACTTTCCATAACGCATTCCTCACACAGCAGAGCTGAGCCTAGAAATCCTGTTTAGCATATACAGAATGGTATGTCTCAACTGCACTGCGCTTCTGAGCTTTTAATGAGGGCAAATTGAATTTATGTTGCCAATCTAGATTTCAGAGATGCATTTCAGTCTTTCTGCATGATCAATGATCAAAGGGAGAAACCTCTGCTGTCTATACGGACATGTGCTGCAAAGACTGACTTACCACAGACGGGCAAATACGGTTCTGAAGTCCTGACAGCAGGCCACAGGGAAAACAGCACTGGAGAGAAAGTCTTAACAGGCTGGAGTTATCTATACAGGTAGGATCCATCGCCTCTCACTGCTGCAGGAAGAGAGGGAGGAGGAAGGTGGGAAGGGCAATGCACAGAGAAGTATCTTTATCCAAGGGATATCAATTGCAGAACAAGGCGGCAGGCTAGAGATCCAGCTCTCTTTCCACCTCCACATGCCCTCTCCCTACAAATGCAGCTGCCGCCACTTAACAGGATAAAAGGCGAATTGTTCAGCTCGCTGCTTTCACATCTAGGAGGGGAGTCTTTGCCAGGGAAAGGGCTGTCAGTTTTTCAGATGGACAAAGCAATGACAAACACACACCCCCTACACTCCCCTTTTTTGCGTATCTGAAAGGGGAAAAAGGAGAAGAGAGGAAAAAAAATAAGGTCTCTGTAAACATTTTAAGAGGAGACATTTTGGATTTTTTTTTCCTTAAAGGATAAAATAACCCTTCCCTAGCCCCACCCTAAAAGCACTGGTTTCGGGGAGCACTGAAAACAGAGGTTCAGAACTGCGCACTCCGGTCTCGGAAGAAGCCCTCAGCCACTTGTGCTTCTCTGAAAGTGACGGTAATGGAGTTTGCCGTGATGTCCGTCACTGTCACTTCGCTGGGGGGCACAGTGGGAATCCAAGGGAGACTGCCATCCACATCTGCTGCAGAAGGAGAGGCAGATAAGAGCGTGTTAGTGAGAGAGAGAGAGAGGGCGAAGGAGAAGGAAGGAGGGAGAGGGAGGGGAAGGAAAGGATGGAAAAGGAGCCTCCTTTCTGACAAACAGTGGGTGAAATCAGCTTCTACTGAGTCTGCACATACAAGGCAAGAAAGAGCATGGACAAGCTCCTCTCAGAGGCTAGGGAAAATGGAGGATCACTGCAGGATACAATGGGAAAAGGAAAGTGTAGCAAAGGTGTCCAGACACACACCAGCATCGGAGCAGCCTACACAGAGGTCAAAAGACCCTGTAACACCACCTAGCTTATCTAACCATCCACAATTCCCTGATACCTCTCACCCCATCTCAGCCCCTAATTTGGCTGTGTCAGCAAAGCACACTCACCCAGGTGTGAGCTCACCTGCTTGCAAATGCCCTATCCTGCTGAAAAATCAAAACCCATAAACTCTTACACATGCTCTTCATATATTCCTATGGGAGTCAAAGGGATCCAAAATAGAGGGTCATGCTTGTACTGCACCTGCAACGCAGCCTGGGTGCAGATTCTCTCAAAAATCTGTCAATACTGCTTCATGGAGAGGCTGCTCTTCCTTTCTCACATCCTTCCTTTGCTCCCTACAAGAAACCCAAGCATCCCTGCACTTTCTCACTGTAAGAATAATTCTCAGTCCCTCTGCCACCCAAAGCCTCACTTCCCCCTAACCCCTAGAGACAGCCACAAAACTATACAGAGAGAGGAAGGAAAACATACCCTCTCCCTGTCACTATAGCTGTACTATATACCTTGTCATCCCAACCTGGGCAAGGAACAAGGGCCCCTTAAAATCGTATTTCCTGGCCTCTGTCTCAAATACCTGGGGTGCCTACTTTCACCTCAGAAAGAGTCCAATCCCCCCTAACAGTAACTGGAATTCCATGCAGGCCGTGCGTCAAGGGGAGAACAAAAACAGCTTCATATTTCTGTAGTGCCGTTCACTCTTCCGATCCCCAAGTGCTTTAGAGCCCAGCACTTTTAGGGGGGAACAGCCCTGCACATTTACCCATTGCCAGGATGCAACACTGGGTTTCTCTGTGCTAGCCCCATTGCTGCCTCCCTGGATTTGGGCACTGTTCAAGTCCCTCTCAGAAAGGAGGGGATAGCGTTGATTCTCAGAACACAGCCCTCTCCTCAAAATCCTGCCTAATCCAGACTGGCTAACAGCTACTCCTAGCAAGGAGTAACAGGATTCCCTTAGTTACTACAAGCAGCACAAGCCCTGGTTTTCCACTCCTCAGGAAAGCTACGCCTTCAGAAGCTCTAATAATGCAGGGATAGAGTTTCCCTGGTAACTCAGAGCAACACGCACATCCCACAGCCCTCCTGCACAAGACGCTGGTATCCCTCCCCAAAATGCCAAATGTGCTTGGACATTTCCCATGCCTACACTCATGCTGCGTACTCAGTGGGATCAGGCAGGAATTACCATCCTCACTTCATCTCTCTCGTCCCCCCTCACATAGCTCTATAGCAAGAGACTTTAGAGAGAACGTGGGGTGTGGGGAAGAAAGGGAAGGAGGGAGCAGAGGAACACACTGTGGGTTCCTAGTGACATTCCTGTCTGCTGCTCAGAGCAGCACTAAGAGGAGTGCTGGTGTCCAAGCTTGTCCACTGCCAGCCAAGCTCCTTTTAGCAGAGCAGCAGGCTGAACACATGCAGGTATGTGGACAGAGGCAGAGTTCATCACTGTCACACCTGCATGTCACCTCTGCTGGGAGGAAACTAGAAGAGGGGAGTATCTTGCAGTATCTTCCGCACGTTTTCTAACACTGGGAGGGGTGTCACTGATATGAGACTACAGAGAGGTGACAGCACGAAAAAAGCAGATTAAGACATGCTATTCATCCAAACAAGAAAGAAACTTGCAGACAAAAGGGCCACAATGTGAGCCAGCAAGAGCTGCTCTGAGGACCTGACCTAAACCACAATCCCAGGATGAGGCAAACAAGGAGAAAGCATGCAGAGCATCCTTCGCTCCATAGCCAAGAAGTGTCTGGCCTTACCTTCTTTGCTGGTGTGCTGCATGGCCTCCCAGTCCTCAGGGCCCTGCCTGGCCTCCAGGCCCACTGCATCATTCAGGAAGAACTCACGCCTGCAGTTGCGGCTCTCCAGGCTCGCCATGCGGGGGAACTTCTTCCTTGACAGCCGCAGGTACTTCTGGTTTTTGCGTTGCTTCCGGAGAGAGAATGGCAGGACCGCTCCCCCAGCCTTCTCCGAGAACTCTGCCTGCCCTGGCTTGGCCCCTGGCAGGCTACTGTCTCCTCCTCCAAACCTCCGTGCAAGAGAGAAACAGAGCTTCTCCTTTCCCTTGTGGGCGCTCCTCAAGTCCATGCCATACAGCCGCTGCCAAGACATCAACACAACAAGGGTCAGGGTGGAAATCTGATAATACAGTCAGGGCTCCCACCTGGGAGCCAGGAAGCTATTCTTTGTTCAGTTCCTGAACATCTAGATGAGCTAGGATATGTTGTGCTGCTTCTACAACACTGTTTCTCTCACCTCTTCAACTGCCATCTAAGCTCTTCCTAATATGTGCTTCCTAGGATTGGCTGCTTTGCTTGGCAACAGTCAAAGCATGCTGGAACTCCACTTCCAACCAGCGGCTACGTTTAACATGATGGAAAGTCCAACTCCAACGTGAAATTAAAAGAGCACGCAAACAAGGTAACCTGCAACTGCCCAAGCCCAAAGTTTATAAAATCCTAGTTCAGAGAGCAAGAGCTGTTGTTGGTTTGTTTTTTTTGTTTTGTTTTGCTTTTTTAAAGACAGGTTAGCTGGCTCTTCAACTAACAGGTTAAAACTATCTGCCTACCCACTGATTTCATGTTGCCATGCTAGCTCGTTACCTCCGATTTTGTCCATGCAACAGCAAACGGACAGTTTCCACCTCCCCGTGAGCAGAGCAGCACAGCAGCTAACAAGTTAGAAATACAGAGAAGAGCAAGAGGCTACCTGCAGTAGGAGGCGCTTTGGTTTGGGGCCTCTTTTCCTGTACCCCGATGCACGGTCTCTCTCTTCCCTATGAAAGAGGAACACAAATCAAACTGAGTACTAAATACCACAGCACAAAGCCTAGTCAGAACTTCTACCTTTCACAGCACAGCTCCCTCATTTCCTTCATGAAAACCCAATGGTGACCAGCGTGGACTTGGAAAACATCCCAGAATTGCTTCTTGTAGGAGTGAAAGCCTTGGAATAAGGGAATTTCTCTGACTCAGCTGATCAAGGATGGGTTAGAGAAACTTATCACCTTGCATCACTCCAGTCCAGCCCTGGACCTGATTAAAACCTGAGACTGATTGCTGTTTGGCTCCATGCTGCTTGTTCTTGGCCTCGTGTCCTGAAGAGTGCCAATCAGAGCTGCTTTAACCCCATCTTGTCCGCCTCAGCCAACACCAGGGTATAGAGATCAAGCAGAATTAATTGCTATACATCTCATCTTTGACTGAAGTAGGGTCAACAGGGACACTTTATGCACACTATGAAATAAAGACACTATTTCCTTTTCCTGTGTCCAGGGAGAGAGAGAACATGCACTCTTACTTTTCTTCATAAGCCACTACCAGGCGAGGGTCCAGGATATGATCCTCTGGCTCCCATGTGCTGTATCTGAAGAAAAACACAAGGAATATAAAGTAAACAATACTTTCATGAAACATTCTCTCTGCATGCCTGCTACCAGTGTGCTGCAGCCCTGGATACTGTCTTCACAGGGGTCAGTGGGGCCTGCCACAACATTGCGAGAGCTCTGAGGAATCCCAGCCATTCCCTCCCCAACTTCCTGCAGACACTACCTCCCCTTCCCAAAACAGGCAGGGCCAAGCGTCAAGCAGCTCTTTGTAGGAGAACAGGGAAGGCTTTCCTCCCCAGGGCCCCCTCCACGCTGTTTGCAAAGCTTGTGCAGACACTTGCAAACTGATGTTAAGTCAATGCCCAAACAGGTCTCATCTGCAGTACTCCCTCAAATTCAGCGAACCCCATGGAACAATGAGACGTGATCTGATACAGCTTCCTGAAAAATAGGTCTCTCTTAATTTAGAGTGCTCAAAGAGTAAGTACGCTTTCTCACCTGCATTATTAATTACTTCTAATCACTGGAGCTGAAAGTATTCATTTAAGAAGAGTTTAATTTTTCTCCACTGATGCCATTCAACTAAACATGTTTAGACCTGGGCCCTGAGGCAAGTTGATGGCGACTTTCCAACTAGTCCTCCTCTTGCTCAACTCCCCCTGCAGGTTATTTCTACCTAGCAGAGGTCATCAGTATTTCTGTACCAGTGCAGGAGGAACCCATCTGCATTGTGGTCAGGGCTACCAAAACTACTCAAAATAAGCTTGATGCTCTGAAAGTAGCCTGCGAACAGTCTCACTCACTGCCCCATCTCCCTCCTTGACTGCCAGACAGTTGTGACAGCAGTCAGATGCTCAGGAAAGGACTGAACCCACCCAGCAGGCAATGCCAAAAATGGTTCTCAAGGGGCACAGCTGCACTTAATACCAGCAAGAAGCAGCCAAAAACTCCCATTGTGGAAGGTGGAAGGACCACAAGGTGGTTGTGGCATGTTTGCTTCCAAGGGGTCATATTTGCCCAGAAAAGGTGGGTAGCATGTCTCTACCATACAAACTCAAAGGCAAGAAAGCAAGTCTGAAACCCCAAATGACTCAGAACATTAATTTTCCTGGAATGTGAGGTCCGGAGCCTGAAGGCAGAGTCCCTTCCGGCCCCAGGGGAGGAGGGCCAGAGAAGAGCCACATGCAGGTGGGCAAGGGTGCATTTGTACTGGTGCCTTTAAACACGGGGAAAGCATTTTAGGATGTTTACATTTCTGGATGAAGCACAGACTGCACACGAGGGCATGTGATGCATGCATAGATGTACACAGGGGAGGTGGTTTGGGAATGCTTTTCCGTTTCATCTCTCCATTAGACAGAATAAAAGTACTGAAATATAGGAGCATTCCTGGAGAATGGTTCTAGGAATGGAAGTACAATTCTTTCACAAAAGGGAGAAACAAAAATATGAAATTCAGATATCCCAAAGTGCACTGTACATCAGAGAGTTAAGAACAGACGTCTTCATAACCAGCTGATCCCTCCCTCCTTTGCTCAAGCCTCCTGCAGCAACCTGACTGCGAGCTGTCAAAGCCAAGATGCTGTTTGAACAGAGGAAGGTTTCCTCCCAGCTGCAGGGATTCTGGCACTCATTCTACAAATTTAAGAAAAATAATAACACAAAGGGGGAAAAAAGACATCAGATTGCTTTTCATGGGCAGGAGAAGAAAGGGGATTTGCTTTTAAAAGAGCCTGGTGGGTGTTCCCTTTTTCTCTGCAGCTCAGTTTCTGGCTTCGCTGCAGTGGCAAAACACTGCATATAAAAAAAACATGGTTCAGTTTGCCACGCGCGCGCGCACACACACACACACAGAGCTGTATATATGGGTACACACAGCCCAGGCTGCAGCAGAACTGCAGAGAGCAGGCACTCTGGAAAACACAGATCATATGATCTTCCTTCCCCCTCCCTCTACTCCTCCTCTTCCCCCTCCCCTCTTAACTCCAACACAAGTTGTAAACAAGCTTGTAGCTAGAATCAGATTGTAACTCCTCCATTCCCTGACTCCAGCAGTAGAATCCAGAAATCTGAGGTGCAGGGCATTAACAAGATTCTTTTATTAAAAAGAAAAAAAAAATGTGAAATATCAATTACATGGGAAAGCAGCAAACTACTGACCTATCCTTATTCCCTTCCATGAAGCCTCCAATGGGAATGATGGGATAACTGGTACAGAGATTACAAAGACCAATGAGACAAGGTTGGGGAGGGGAATGAAGAGAAATAGGACATGGGATGAAGAAATGGAATATGTTGGAAGCAAAGAGCTTGTAGTGCTGCATGCCATCACAGGCATATGTATGTTTAGAAACAAGGAACAGAGACTGCTAGCAGGATGAAAGTGACTTCAGTGATCAAAGCATCTTGGTTTTAAGCAACTCAAACCACCGAGTGAACAGTTAAAATGGAGGTGGGGGGAGGAAATCAGTGCTCTTCAGATTTTGAGTTTGGGGGAAGAGGGGAGGTGTTTGGACTTGTCACAGCATCAAAAGAAGGGAACCCTGACATCCCTCTGCTCCCTGGACAGAAGGCTGTGCTTTTAATTCCCAAAAGAGACTTTCTGACTCCCCCAGAGTTCCAAGGTGCAGGGCAAGGAAAGGCAGCAGTAAGAATAAGGGCTGCTCTGTCCAAGGAAACATTACGCCATGCCTCAGCCCACCTTCCTGGCAAGTGACTTTACAAGAGAAGGACCTCAATGCATTTGTTGAAAGGAGAATGGGATAAACATCAGTATTCTGGCCAAAAGGGGATGGTGCTTCACAGATCACAAATACGTTTCCTACCAGCAATTAAATTAGGCTTGGCTACTTAGAAGGCTGAAGCAGTCCAAGAACTGACCCACACTAGATGGCAAGTGGTGCTCAAAAAGTGCATGAGGTTACACTTTGACAGCAGAACTTCTAGTCAAGAACAAAGTCACCCTCTCCCACCACCACCAGAGAGGGGAAGCTGCTTATATTCACACATTCCCTGCAACCACAAGGATTAGGCACGAGGATTAGGCACGCAGGAACACATTTCAACTTCTTGGACACCAGGTACAATCTGTCAGGACCATCCTAGTGGGCTCACTTTGCAACTGCAAGGATGAACCTGTAGCAGCCCTCTTTGCTTAGCAACATGCAGCGCAACTGCATGTGTAATGTAGTTGTACCCACGCACATTGTGTATGTACACACACACAGTTACAAACAGAAAAGCAAAGACAGGGCCCCATATGGGTTGGCCAGGAGGCTGTTCTACTAGACTGCTAGCTAACATAGTAATATTCTCCAGTTACCTAATCCTTTTGATCTCAAAGCATTTTACAGACTGTTTGGGCACAGAGCAATCACTCTTCTTCAGAGGCAGCTGCATTTTAAATGAGAGAAGTATCTGTAAACAGTGCAGAGCAATACTGCAAAAAAATTTTTTTTTCCTTTTCACAACATAGCAACCAAAGCAAAAGCAGAAAAGGTACTGAAAATAACAGGAGGTTTCAGACAAGGAAATGAAGGCATGGTGGTAATTTTCAAGGGACAAAGATCACCTGCATTTGGCTACAATCAATAAATCTGAAACATTGCCCCTTTCCATTTGTGAATTGCAGAGGGGAAGCGGTAGGACAAGATGATGAGACCATCAACTTGTTTTCTATTTTAAAAGACTGCATATAGCCCTAAAAATAAAGTGGGGCCCTCTTGGTGCTGACTCAGAAAAGCAGGAGCCATTCCAAGTTCAGAAGAATGAGGGTTCCCTGTTGAACTCACACTGAATTTAAAAACATTTGTATCTAGAAAGCATCTCAATGGAATATTTCAGTGGTGGCAAAAACCAGTCAGAATAGATTGGCACACGGTCTGTATCCCTCAGCTGCCAGTCCGGAAATAGATTTAGTTTTGGTTTGTGGCTCTTTGTTTTTGTTTATCATTGTTGGAATGAGGCACAAAAGGTTACCCATTAAGAATGAGATGCTCAGTTGCAGAGATACAGTGTAAGCTATTGCCGAATATTAAAGAAAAAGAGTAAAAGACAAGTAAAACACAACTTACTTTGGGGGCCATCCTTTCCACTTCACCAGGTATTCTACTTTACCCTACGGGTGGAAAAAGGAAGAAAACAGGTGAACTCTGCAACCAAATATGGGCTACAGTAAGAGATGCAACCAATCAACAGGACTGAACTCTGCAACCGAACAGCTCATTTCCCATCACTTTATTTTCAAAACAAAGCCACTTCCTCATTCAACTAAACTTACTATACCTTTTTCACGCAGGGGTATTTAAGCCTGCTTGAACTACTATCACCTTGGGATCATACCTTTGCAGAAGCCTAGCAGGCAGAACCCCAAAAGCCAGCTGGAGAGCAAGACTGCAGCCATCCCTGCATTTACAGGCAATCCTACAAGAAGTCAGCACGCGTAAATGCGAGAGGGAGATGTATGCCAGAAGCAAGTGTCAGAGGAATTTTTTTTTTAAGCAGAGAGAAGAAATACAATATTTCAGAACCTATGAAGGGTCTCTGGCATATTCCCTTCCAGTTGCTACACGCTATCACAGTCGCTCAACCTTTCGACCCAAGCAAACTGCAGCTCACAACTGAAGTTCAGAGTTATCCATTTATTTGTTCACTCTGAGTAGAAGATTTAAAAAGCAAAAAAAAAAAAAAAAAAAAAAAAGCAGTGATCGGAAACCATGTTCAAGGGCTCCTGAGGAATGTGCACAACTATTAGAATCTTCAATATACTGAGGGGCTTGTTAAGCTCTTCCCAAAGCATGGCAGAGGCCTTCGTGCATGCAGGATGACCACCCCTCCAAGTCCCACTATTGCAGCTGTGGATGCCTTCACAGCACAGCAAGCAAAGCGCTCGGCTTCATTTTCCTCATGGGGGGCTCATCGGTTTCCCAGTGTTTGAAAACACTGCCCTATAAGGAACTTCCCACCAGAGGATATCTACATGCTGTGTGCTTACGGGTTAATCCTCGTAACACCCTGTAGGGACGGGGAGCGTTTTCACAGCTGGGGAAACCGAGCCGCTAAGCCGGCCGCCAAACCTTTCCAAACCCTCTCGTGATTCGGGGTGTCCGGGGTGCTGTCACCGGCACTG
>VYZW01021918.1:76540-159776 GCA_013401315.1 Balaeniceps rex
TTACCCGCCGCTCCCCCTCACACGCCCCCTCGCGCGCG
This sequence comes from Balaeniceps rex, assembly GCA_013401315.1. Taxonomy (NCBI): domain Eukaryota; kingdom Metazoa; phylum Chordata; class Aves; order Pelecaniformes; family Balaenicipitidae; genus Balaeniceps; species Balaeniceps rex. Next base: position 76,579 of record VYZW01021918.1, read on the forward strand.
GCCGCGCCCCCTCCCCTCCCCCCGCCCCGCTTTAGAACCTGCGCAACGTTTTCTCCGGCGCGCGCACGAGGGGGGGAGGCGTGGCGCGGCGCGGCTTGGGCGGGAACCGCCTGAGGGGCCGCTGCCGCCTCCCCGCCTCAGCCCCCGCTTCCCGTCGCTGCCGCTCCGGCTCACCCCGCGGCCGGCACCCGGCCTCCCCTCCCCTCTCCTCTCCGGGAGCCCCGCTTCTCCTCACGGAAAGGGCCGTCGGTTTCCGACACCCCGGTGGTTGCGGGGGGAGCGGCGTGAGGAACCGCTGCCCGCCGGCGGCACGGTCTCTAGCCGCCGCAAAGCGGTGGTATTTACGAGTCTTTTCCACAGGAATGGCCCTCAGCGATCGCGTGTCACCGGCGGCGGGTGGTAAAACACCAGCTGACAAAGTGTTGAGGCAGGAGAGGCAGGCGGCACGGACCGGTGCAGAAAAAATCCGGTGTGGCTCGTCAGTCCCGGCACCCGTTTCAAGTGCCTCCTCGTGAAGTGCCGAGGGATTTCATGGACGTAGCACACACGTAGCTATTTGACATCTTGAAACAGGCAGGACCTAAGGCCACCTCTTCAAGGTGGCCACGGCTTGCTTGGGTAAGGCAGGAGAAAATAGGAACATCGTGAGCAGGCATTCGGCACGGAGGTGTCCAGGCTCCTTTGCACACCAATCTGGTACGCAGAAATGTGCTTTTACTTCCCGACCACTGCATTAAACCACAGATTATTCTTTTAAAGTCTTCTAGGACATTTTTTTCATCGCAGCAGGGACTTCTTTCTACACGTGTTGCTAGCTACCTTTCCTCCCACAGCTGTGCTCAATTGCTCCTCCAGTGTGACCGCAAGTCACTGGATGCTGTTCGTGCACAAAGTGTGAGATGGGATGAACCTTACTGTACAAATGGCAACTATTATGCAAAAGGAAGTCGAGAGCAAGTTAATGTTAGTCATTTAGTTTGAAAGCATTCATTTTCACACGACATACCCCATCCATACGTGTGGATGCAGTAACTGGCAGGGTGCTTGTTCTTGCTGTAGCCATTTAAGAACTCAAAGTTCAGTGTTGGGAATTGGGACCGTTGGGCTAACCATTAAGCAGACCTAGCAGCTTATAACATAGGTTTGGTTCTGTAACAGCACAACCATTGAATATTCAAGGTTTTGTACTGTATTACAAAATACTACTACTAATAAAAAGCTTTGATCTTCTTTTTAATCATTCCTTTCTCATATTATGCTTCTATGTTTTAAAGGGAATAGAGAAAAATATTTAAGACAAAATTTACTTTGTTTCTCAAAATTAAGACCTTCAGAAAAAGTAAAGACAAAAGAAGATCAGAACAATTCTCTGAATTGCAATGACCTGTTTTTAATCCCTTTCCTTGGACTTGAGTCCAATTACTGCGGTGCCGAACTGGAAAATGGAAGAAACTGTGCTGCAATGACCAACTTAGGATAAAATAAAAGAAATAAATAAATCCCACACTCGCAACAAACTTGCAGACAGATCCATCATCAATAAACTGTTGCACTTCTTAGTTTAGGATATTTACAACTTGTTATTTAATATGTGTCTTTTTAAAGTCAAGATTTTTTTTTTTCAAAATTAAAGAAACTTTGTTAGTGACTACTGAAGAAGTTCTCAATATGAATCAACCCACATTTTGATCGCAAGCTATAACACTCTTCTTATAAACAGAGGTATACAACAAGAACCCCCATGCTCGATATCATCAGTATAATTTCTGCATGATTATTCCCTTCTTTCTTTCTGCTTTTCCCTTTTCTCACACCAGCAACTGACCCAAGTGAAGTTTAAGCAATATTTGCATCAGTTACGTCGCAGCTTTCTGAGAAGCACTCCTTTGCCTGGAAAGATGAGTGGTGAAATCTGTCCACAAGATGACATCAGCATGCAGCAAAGTTCCAGGCAAATCCCACGACATAACAAAAATATGTGTTCCTTGTTTGCTGGGGGATTTTTCTGTGCAAGTCCCCCTTCCTTCACGGGGGCTTTATTCTCACGTGCGGTTGTACCGACTGTGGTGAAACCTGTGCGAGCCAGGACTGCGACAACGACAAGGCTCCCCTGGTCCTTCCAGCGCCGTCAGCAACAGCACACGTTGCTTGTGGCTCATTTTACTTTTCAGAAAAATCTACTAAGTGTCTCACGATAGTCTGGTCAGGTTTGGTTGTTTTTTTTTTTGCGGAGGGTTTGTTTGTTTGGGGGTTTTTTTGCAACATTTTGGACAAAAATGTTACTTTTAAAAGCTGCTACACCACAGTTACTTTTCATTCTACTAATGGTTATAATGTAATTTGAGTAGGGTTTTTTTTGCATTGGCAACCAAAAGCTGAAGAGGAAGAATGGTCTCCCCTCCTCCCACACCCACCAAGTTCTGAATTACTGTTAAGTGAATGTTACTAAGCCATTTATAGGGACTAGAAATAATTAAGACAAACAATTTAAGCAATCACGTTTTTCAGATCTTGCAGCCTGTTTTAGCAGTACTTTAAAAAGCCATTCTGTGATAAAAGACCTTTTCTAAAGTATATCAAGAACTAGATTACAGCAATCTTTGTTGGAGTTGTTCATGTTACAACTAATTGCACAGTTGCACTAATATATAGCAGTGAACTCAATGTGCAGAAAACCAAAGCAAATATTGATCCTTCCTTAGTACAAATTTGGAGACCCAGATCCAGGAGCCTTTAATCAAAATTCCAATTAACTTCAAAGAGTTCTACTTGAGCAAAAATTGCAAGCAGAATCTAGTACAGAAAAATTACCATTTTAATTGCTACTAGTCTGATTAAGTGATTCAACTTCCAGTTGATACAAGCACTTACATTAACACTAAAAATTTATTAATGATCATTTATATTCTACCAAGCCTAATCCTGCCAAAGATTTTTTCCCCCCCCAGAAGACTGCAGCAAAGATCAGCATAGCTGCAAAACAAGCCGGCACATCCCTGAAGAAATGCTGTTTGATGAAGCTTCAAGAAACGACCTTGCAGCAGAAGCAAGCCTTGCCAGCATATGAGCACGGTGCTGCCACAACTCCGTAATGTCACGGGAGCTGGCAGCCATGAAGAGCCGTACCGCCGATGCCGTTTGCGATGTGTCACTGACTCGATGGGCGAATCGGCCTCTCTCTCTCTCTCTCTCTCTCTCTCTGCGGTGCTTTATGTTTAATTATCAGCAGATGGCACTCATCATGCTGCTCTGCAAGGGCAGGTCCATTTTATACGCAGATCATGGTTTCAGCAGGCAGCCTCGTAATATGTCACAGAAATAAAGGACAGCAAACGGGCATGGTCAGTGCTGCTCTGGCCCAGGACAGCAGCCCACCCAGACCCCTGAGCCGGCTCAGCCAGTGGGTGGGCTGAGGCACAGGCAGGATGCACTGTATATCTGTGCAGTTAAGCCCAAGGGCACCAGAAAAACAACCCTGCTGGTACACCCATATCGATTAGTACTTTTAATGTTAGTTTCTTAAAACCCATGGAAAGAATGCAGCTGCCCTCTGCCGCCAGTTGGCAGCTCCTTGGTTTACCTGGAGCCCTTGCGACAGCAGCCAGCGAACAACGCATTTAAAACCGCACTTTTGCTGTGCATTCCTCACCTGGCTCTGATCCGCTCCCAGCACAGGGATTTCCCGACAGTGGATGGATGGCCAGCGAGGCACAGCCCCCGAACAAAGTAGTGCTCTGCCTCCGGGGGTTACACAACACACACAAGGAAAATGCACGTCGGAAGTCCCCTTGCCTTAGCCAAAGGAGCTAGTCCTCAGGGGCAGAAGCAAGACCATCCGGCCCAAGCTTAGGTCCCTCTGAGAGCTCTGGTTGTGGTCTGCCATGAAGAAAAATACCTCCTGCGGGTTCAGTGTCATTTCACCTCCCCCCTCAGCCCCTTTTTGTGCAGCATGGGGTTTCTCCACCCCTTACAAGGCGTACGTGGCAGTTGTCTACTTCAGCCTTTCATCCTCTTTAGACCAGAGCACCCAGCATTTCTCTTTCATTGTGGCCTTGGGAGCAGATCTGAGGCACCTGGAGTACCACCTAGATGGGATGGTAAGCGCTGAATCCCAGAATGCGATCCTCTAAACACCGCACAGCTGGCACTTGTCCCTTAGTGTCACCTCAACTTGGTGGGCAGCTCAGTTTTCCTCCACACCTTGGCTCATGCCCAGGTGTGACTGGGAACCACCAGGTAGTTGTTTCTTCTCAGTCTTCCCAGAACAAGATCAGTGCAGAAAGTAGCAGCTACCATTTTTCTTTGAAAATGCCGCTGGAAGAGGACTTGTGGTTTCCTTACCTGTTAAACGACAGCTCAACAGTTATAGCACACACCCAGCAGTGCTGGCGATCAAGGTCCAGTCCCTCTTCTGTCTTCAGGGCTGTGCAATCCCATCTGCTGGGAGACTGCCCCAAACACCAGATTATTATCTATCTCAGGAGCAAGGGGAGTGCACATTCACCCACTGAAGTTGTCTTGCTCGGTGCAAGACAAATTCAGAGTTCACTGGGTCGCAGAACCGGTGTGACACACAGCTCATCTTCATGGTTATTTTCCTGGGCAAGAAGAGATCTGTGTCCTGATCCTGATCCCTGACTATGTGTATGTGTTATCCAGTGCCCGACTCATGCAAATACCTAAACAGGTCCTAGTGAAGGTGCTGAAACGTCGATCTCCACTTTCCAAGATAAACACTTAGCTAGAGAGCAGTCTTCCTTCTCTCTGGGCCACTTTGACTGATGAGTACTTCTGTGTCACAGCAAAAGTGAAGTACGCTGGTTTGGTACACGAAGTACACAGTTCAGATAAATTCCTCTACACAAAGCTGTAGTAGGATTTTCAGTGCTCCAAAGCCTAGACTTGAAGCGTGGGTGGGCAAGGGAAAATAACTGCTTTTGTGGTTTGTTTTTTTAAAAAATATTTTTGTGGTTGCAATGAAATTGAGTTTTGTTGTTTCAATTAATTCGAGTTTTGTTGTTTTAGTGAAAGCCTGCCCATCTGTGGACATATGATATGTCCTTGAAAAGCCTTGGCTCCCACATGCTCTATAGAAACTTCTTCAGCTGTTCATTGCTTAAAACTTCCAAAGGCTTCCACTCTCATATATGGTCCTCTCGCGGCACCTCCTGCCTGTAGAGCATCCAGCCCTAAAAATGTTTCTTTTCACAGAGGATTATTTGCATGTGACACAGTGCATGTCCCCTGTTCCTTCCACTGTGAAGGGGACAGAGTTGCAGTGCTCACTTTCTTCATGCCTGAAGCACCCTGAAAATTTTGAAAGGCTTAAAAACCAGGTATGGGGCCAGAAAGTCTTTCACACTGAGTTGAGGGTTCAGCATCTGTGCAGGCCATGATGCAATTGGCATTTGTGTTCAGATCTCCTGCTTTGGTGCCAGAAGCAGGCAACCAACCTTCAAGGCAGGACATGTCTGGCTTATGCCCTTGGGATGCAGAAGCTAGGAGGTGCTCTTCGTCCATATCACAGACATCCCATATTAAACTTTGCCCTGCCATGCCAGGCCAGGAGGAGTAGAGCGGACTAGGCTGGTCGAAAGAGTGTGTTACAGTTCCTCCAGGCTGAGGAGAACACTTAGGTCAGACCTCCCACTTTCTGGGAGAGGGCTCTGACCACACAGCTACCATTTACGTGCATGCTGTGCTCTGTGACAGCACCTTTACAAGATGCCTCTGCTCTGGTGGGTGCCTGATTTGAGGTCACGACAGAGAAAGTAAATGGAGGAGGAGGAGGAGGAATGCACGGCCCTAACTCCTAAGCTCCAGGGAAGGACTGAACTCTCACACGTTTTCTGCCTTCTGCCTCTAGGCAGCTCCTTGTCCTGGGTGATGGTTTGCCCTTTGGCGTGCCTCCTTATATCAACAGAGGCCAGAAACATGAATGCAGTCCTGGGAGGCACCTCGGTACCTCAGTGTCTTCCTCTCTGGGTCTGAGAAGGCAGTTGTTGCCACCAGCACCAAGCTTGCACTTTGTGTGGAGCATTCGTTCTCCTTCTTGTCAATGATTTCCTATGTAAAAACCAAGCACCAGCTGGTTTCTTCCTGAGGGAATGTCCTTTGGGCCCTTTAGAGCCATTCCTGATCCTTGTGCCTGACCACTGTACTCACCAATCAAATGGAGCCCAACTTCTGCCTCCTAAAATATGGGAGTTCATGGCTTGTCACTCAGGAGGGTCCTGGTGGTACACGGGGAACAAGCCGGAGAGTCCCAGGAGGAGGGTGCAGGTTGCAATACTCTGCACTGTGTCACCTCTCTGTCCTGTCCCTTGGAAGCAGTATTTCCTGAAGGGATGCACAGAAAGGAGTTACTCTAATTTGTAACTCAACTACTGTTGGCTTGTCTTGTGTATTTGGGCTTGGCAAAAAGCTGCTCTTTGACTTGGCTGCAGAAGAGGATTAGTATTATCTGCTGCCTAACGGCTGGCTTGCAAGGATCGAGTAAGTAATTTTTGAAACACTGGGAGAGGGACGAAAGGCATTAGAGAGGAAAGAAGTGCCCTAAGGAAGCCTTCGCAACCACCTTTGCCCGATTTCCCTGCGCGCAACAGCATGCGTGTGGACTCTGAACGGCTTTTGTTCATTAGGTGGCACTACAGGCCCAGGATTTCATGGGCGAGCGCAATCTCCAGAGGGCTCCTCTGGGTCTGAGTGGGCTTCGTAGGCTCAGGCACCTCATTGCCCTATTTGTGTATTTTTTTCCTGGGGAAACATGCTGTCCTGACAAATCCTGGAAGAACATGGAAGTGGTGTTGCAAAAGCAAAGCAGCAGCAATCAAGACTTCCGATGCAGCCGCCTGGGCCTGAAGTCTCCAGGAACTGCACAGGGGAGCCTGAAGCTACTTGGGGTAAAACCCGTGCAAAGGACCTGCAGTCCACACGCCCGCCCTGGCTGCACCAAGGCAGCACAAAGGGCAGCACTGTGGGGCTGCAGCTTTCCCCTGAACCATGAGACGGCAGAGCCGGTCCTCTCAAAACTCTCATCCTTTCTCCAATGGACCATGGAGAGGCCTCAAAGGCTCCTGGTGATCCAGAGACATGTGTTCTTTGAGGAGAGGGCACCACGCCACTGTGCCTGTGCCTCCTGCCTCTGCTGCAGAGCCAGCAACGATGCCTGGCATCTGTCCCTGGGGCCTGGAGCCTCCTGTGCTTTTGAGTAGAAGGTACCCAACATGTCTCAGGTTGTGCCTCTTCCACGGAAATGTCCTGAGCTGAACTGGGGTAGGGAAGGCACCTGTGTTCTCTTACAGCCCTCCTAGCCACCTTCTTCCTCACCTTGATTTCCTTGGCATTTCCTTGGGTAAATGTTTATACAAGTTTTCAAAGCCAGGGAGTGCACGGGCAAGATCTGGGAGTGCTTCCCTTGAACAATTTGGTTTGAGGTGTTTTAACTCCCTCCCCCTGCGCTGCCAGTTATTCCCAGCCTGGCACAGTCCTCGCAAAAGCCCGGCTCTACCAAGGCACGCCTGACTTGGCTGGCAACTGCCACAGCTATTCCCATCCCAGCACCCCGCTAGAGCCAGTCCTGGGCTCCTCCATCCCAGCTGGAAGCTTAGTCATTCTCCAGCCCTGGGTCAGTAACCTGCAGCCTACTCAGTGCCCCTCTGTCTGAAGCTGAAAGATAAATGTCCTTGAAATCTGAAGTAACCACGATAATTTTATTTTGAACAGGAAAATGGACTGCTTTTTCCCCTTATCTAATTGATTAGGAATGTCAAATATTCTTTTCTGTACACCGTGCATGCCTCTTATTTATGTAGGAAGCAGCTGGCGTAGGGACTGAGCCAAATACTTTTTTTAACTAGAAAAAATTAAGCTTTCTTTTGGGGCTGGGGGGAGGTGTCACTGTATTTCATTGCGAGTTGACAGATAGAATTCATCTCTCTGCTTTTCCCTCTGCGTCCTGACATGTGTCTGGGAAACTCTCGCCACGTCCCCACTTCAAAGAAAACTGCAGGTGTCTGGGAGAACGGGGACGGGGAGGGAGAGCTGGGACACAGTCAGGCCAAGGGGATGTTCGCAGCTCAGGACCCATGTCTGGGCGCCCGAATGACATCAGAAAAAAAAATCTTGGCTTTTGTCTGGGTAGATTTCTGTCCACTTCTATTTCTGCACATTGCTGAGCAGTACTAGATGCAGCAGTTACTATCTAGAGGATGATATTAGCTTTGCGTCCGCGTGACACTCTAATTCCTTTCTGTAATGGGCTTAAAATGGAGTATATGTTCCCGTTTTTCTCAGTAGGCAGTTACGCTTCCCATCTGAAATCATACAGGCTTAGACTGCATTTCAGAAAGTTTTCTTAGGAAGAGCCTGAAATTGCAGCGTAGTTAGATTTGTTGCTGAGGAAATCTGTTCATTCAGCCTGATTGACAGATACCGCACCATCTACTTGCAAAAACCTGGCAGAAGCTGGCTCTTGGTCTAATTTGGTCAAACGGGTAATTGAACCCCCCTAAAAGATACAGGACTCTGTAAAGTCACTAGTCATCATCACACCTAGAAGTTCATGCAAAGAAAGCCGCCGATCAGTAGAACTGTTTTGTAGGATAAGCATGTAAATAATCCAAACCTGAGGAAAAATAGAAAATCAACGTTATAGGTGTCACCGTAAAGCTGTCACTATGCATGTGCCTCATCCCAAAGCAGCCTGCTGCAGCTCCACATGACCACGGCCAGTGGTTTTGGGAGTGGGTAGTTTGTTAAAGAGGGTTGTACAAAAGTAATGGTAATGGAAGCACTAAGTAAGGCGACATATTGCACGAGGAATGTAAAAATATATCTCCAGTAACACCTCTGTTCACAGAAGGTGGGAGCAGCGATGGGTCATACATTGGTGGATCGTTGAACTAGCAATCTTTCATTCAATGTAGGGTTGGCATCAGCTGCAGGAGGTTTATACCCAAGTAGAGAGAGCTGGGAGATACCAAATAAATGGGGTAGTGTTTTAACTCTCCTTTTAAAAATGTTCACATGACTTTTCATCACACAGTCATGGCTGATGTCACCACCATTGCTTCCCACAGCCATGGCTGATGTCACCAACATTGCTTCCCACTTTCTGTGACACAGATCAGCTTGGCAGGTTTTCATTACACATCCCAGATGTGTCCTTGCCTCCGTAACCAAAATGGGATCTTACTGGACTATGCCATTGTAGTGAGCAGAGCAGCCACAAACGGGGTGCAAGTGGGGGAGCAAACGGAGTTATGGATGGACTTTCCCAGTCAAAATAGCACACATTCCCTGTGACAGGTTGCTATGGGAAGTGATCATTTTGATAGCCACCTTGAAAATACCTCAATCTGGTGGGTTGGCATGACACTGATACAGCTTTCAACAGGCTCACACGTGAGCTGTCCCATGACCAGCCAAGCTCATCATTTATCTACACAGGCCTCCAAGCTTGGGTTGTGAAGACCATTAAAAATCGTTTGAAGAGCACATTCACAGCAGTATTGAGACAACCTGGACTATCCTGCCATGAATATTCCCCTTTCTTTATTGTAGTTGCGCAGCGTTTCCTAGGGCCATTTCAAAGCTGAACTTGTGGCTGTCATTAGGGCTATGGCCAGAACGACACTCTGTGCCTCAAAGATGAATATTCAGCAGTAACTGAGCTGCTGAATGCTGCTCGATGAGCGCGTAGGGACGAGGCAGCTGAAAAGGCTTGACTTCACCTGGTCTGGCAGGAAATGCTGGGATTTGTTTAATCAGCTAGCCAAACAACCTCCACACCTGCTCCCTTAGCAGAGGAGGCCAAGCAACAAACATTTTGCTGGCTGAAAGTTTCCACCAAGTTCTCAGCGGCGGGAGGGAGATCCACTGGCAGCAATGCTCCCCATCACCAAGAACTGTTCACAGGGGCTGAACTGGGCATAGAGGCAAATATGGTCAAACTGGTTGCTCCCACCAGGCATGAGGACACATATACACGGTAATTTGGGCTAAATGTTTGGGTTTGGCTATTCCAGGTTTTTACTTGTGTTACCAGGAGCAGCTGAATTGCCAAAGGTTTGGCAGCTGATAAAAACAAGTGCTGTGCCAGATCCAGGGAAAACCCCACAGTCAGAAGCAAGCTGCTAACCCCAGCTCCTCTTCCCACATGTTTCAAGGTTTCCGAGGGACATACTATTTGATGATGCCGTTAGAGGACAAGGCATGCTCTGCATATTGAGCAAGCTGGATTTTGCTGAGGCAGTGGTTCCCATGATCAAATTTTATCACTAACTGTAGTTGTTAAATAAATCAAGACAGGAGCTGTGTTCCTGGACTTGCTGCTGCTTGTCGTACACTGGCACATTTTTCTCCTGAGGTGGGATTCACTGTGCTTGGTGTTTGCCAGCTAAAAATTAAGCATCTTAAATTGAGCTGACTGAAAATGAGGCAGTCAAACACTAGCAGCCCTTGTCTCCTCCTCTAGACAAAGGAGAGTGTTGAGCACTGCCACAGCATGATTCATCCCACCCTTAAAAAAATTAAGCCAGGGAATTGAGTGGCTTTCTGGACGTGTCCATCTCACTCTGTTGACTATCAAAGGAGGTGAGACAGCCAGGTGAGATTTCAGAGCCAAAGTTTAGACGTCTGCTGTGAGGTGAATCCCACCGTTGGCCAAGAAGCTGAGCTTTCTTCCCCAATGAGTGACCAGAGTTACCACCACATATGAACGGATTTGGGTATGCATGGAGGGCACAGGAAGCACAGGGGAAGTACAAACACACAGCCTTCTGTGGGACTGCGTGCTGCGTCCCAGCTCTGCCCCAGTTTCCTTCCTAATGACCTCCCACTAATCCATCTCCAAAACCTCTTTGACATGGCTAATGTTTGCTCAGAAACTGGCTTTCACTGACCAAGAGGTTACCCTGACTGCTGATGTGACTGACCACATACACCCGGTAGCAGGGGACAGGTTTGTCTTCTGGGTTGGAGAAGAACAGACCAAAACAGTGCCAAGAAGATGCCACCTTCACAATGCATTTATTATTACCCAGAACACAAATCCATCATCCAGGGCCAGGACCTGACATTTGAGCCCAGACAATGCAGGTAGGTGGGACCTTGGATTTGGCTTTTCTGGATTGCCTTAGGAATGTCAGTGCACAGAAGTCAATCCTTGAAACAAATGAGTTTGCTCAGCTTAGGGCGTCAGTGGATGTGTACGTCAAATGCCTACTTACACCTGCCAACTGCTCCTCCAGTGCAGAGTCTGTCCGTCTTTTCTGGTGCCAGGACAAGGCTGGCCAGCTGTGCGTGCTACTGACTGAGCGCTGAGCCTGGTCGGTAACAGAGATGTGCCGCGTCTGTGAGCACTCAAGAACTACTGGGTCCATCTTGCCCGGCAGCCTGGGTTCTCGTGTAAGACAGCAGAAATCTGGGGAGGCACGTATACAGCTGAAGTAATGCCATTTTGTGTACAAAGACCTCATTTTGATTTAAAAAAGGGCAACTCCTTTCTTTCTTGCACCTGCTATTTAATCAGAAATCCCAATAATGCTCAGACAAAGAGATATAGATCTGATCAGCCCCTTGAAGACTGTTGATTGCCACTGCCAACAAACGAGAGGCGTGGTGTCTCAGATGCTAAATTTCTCAGGAAAGAAGTTAGAATAAACAAAAACAGTTTTACTTGGATTCCTCCGCAACAGAGACATTTAAATACAGTCGGTTGGGTGCCAGTGACACTGTCATTGGAAAAAGAAATCCTGAAGAATTCTGAGCGCAAGCCAAATAGGAACTGAAGAGCCAAGGTGCAAGTAACGGGTTCTCCTCGTCCCAGCCTGGAAGCCTGGCCAGAAATGTCACGAAACCGTTCATCCCACCTGTGATGTATACTGTTTTGTTATTCTGTTTTATTTAATCTGGCAGAAAATTGATGTACATGATATGACCGCTGTGATTAGCTTGTATGGATGGCTTCATAGCTTGGATATGGCTACGCAGGGGTGGCTTGGGATGGCTACCTAGCTTACCTTGAAGAGATATTATCCTGCAAAGCGGCTAAGTCTGGATCATGCCGGTGGGTGGGAATGGTTGGGAGAAGCACTGAAGAGCCCCTCCACTCCCCACAGGAAAGCCAGGGGTTGGCGGGCAGCCCAGCCACAGGGCCCTCGCTCCTCTGTGGTGCTGGGAACAGGCGGTGGGGACCAGCAGCAGCCCCGAAGTGCTGACGGTGCCGTGACGGGAGTCATCCATGCTGCCCGACCCCTGCGCAGCGGAGGAGAAAAACAAAACCGGCCCAGGAGGGCCTTGTTGCGAGAAGGAAGTATTATTTAACATGCATTGTGTTGGGAAAGGAAAACAAGGGTCCTGGCGCTGGGCCAGGTCCATTGGCCTCTTTTTTTTTTTTTTTCTTTTTTCTTTTCTTCTGGGCAATTGTTCTAGGGAGGCCAATTTTTTTTTGTTGTTTTTTGTTTTGTTTTGTTTTCTTTGGTGTTTTTGGAGTTGACAATGCACGGGGTAATTTCTCGGCGCTCTTCCTGTGTTTTGGCACAAGGGCTGCCCGAGCACTTGGCCGTGCTTCCTGTGGCAGAGACGCCACCGCCACGGCCACCGCCACCGGCATGAGGGTTGCATCATTGGGCGAACAGGGGCTTCTCGTCTGCCCCGGAGCCGGGGGGGTGGTCAGGAGGGAGAGACAGGAGCGCAGGCAGCGGGGTGAGTCAGTGTGGAAAGCAGTGAGCATTTCTGCGGGGTGACTCACCAGCCCTTAGGAAGAAAAAAAATAATAAAACAAAATTCCAGCCAAATTCTTTCGGTGAGGTAAACAAGGTCACGCAGTGCGGCGAGATCCTGTTTACCTGAGACAGGACGTCTTTGCAGAGCCCGTGCTGGAAGCGGGGACGTGTTGACATGACTCAGGGTGACCGATGTGGGGAGATGGGGCTGGGACCACCACTCGGGCCGAGGGTCCCAGCTTCACCGTGGCGAGGAGGGGGCGAACACCCACCACGGGGCCAGATGCTCCCCTCTGCAGAGGATTGCCCTGTGGCTCTGCCAGGAGGGAGAGCAGGGGGCAAGGGACCACTGGGCGATGGCAGGGCTGTGCCAGTGCTCGACACTTGCCTCCAGCCCTCCTCCATGCCGGCAGCCCCGGCGACTCCAACCCACTGCTGCCCACCTGCCCGTACCCCGTTGCGAGCGGGCGCTTTCCCCACGGCCACACGAGGAAACCCCGGTGGCCACACGGTTAATCAGAGCCCATTCCAGACGCTGACTGAGTGTTTTTTCCTGATAACAAGACATGTGTGAGTGTACATTGCTCGTCGCTCGGGTGAATATCCTGTTCTTGCGACGGCCGGAGAAGCGGGGGGCAGCCGGGGGGGGGACACGACGGGGAAGCGCGCCGGGATTTCACATTCCTGGCATTCCTGCCTTGGCCAGCGACTGCAAAACATCCCAGTGGGGGGGGACAGGGCACCCACGGGTGGCCACCCCGGCCACCTGCACACCCAGGCTTCGCCTCCATCGCTGCCTCCCCAGCGAGTCTGGCCGTGGCGTCGGGGAGAGGGGTCTGCCTGGGCCACCCCTCCATGGCCATTAGGTCCCTAGATGGAAGGAGACTGGCCCCCTCGGCTTCTCCTCTTTCCCTGGTGGTCCTGGCCCCTTTTCTGGCACCTGTCCCTTGATTTGACCTTCCCGGCCGTGTCCTGGGAGCGCCTTTTCTGGCACGGCCCCCGTGCTCCTGCCCTGCAGCAGGGCACACTGGTGTGAACCCACGCCGGGGTGTGGGGGGCACCTGCTGCAGGGCAAAAGGCTGCGGGGCCTTGGTGAGTCCCTGTGTCCTGCCCTCGGCCACCCTGGCCAACAGATAAAGACATAGTGCAAGGACTTCGTGCTCAGGTCTCGCAGTCCGGAGTTTCACTGGATGAGAAAACCCCGCTCTCCTCCCTGCTGGAGTGTTGTCCATGCGGAGGACAGAGATATACAGGAGTAGAAGTAACCCTCTCAATAAGCACATTTCTCCTGCCCCTTCCTTTTCCATAATCCCTGACCCATCAGCCAGACTGAGCTTCTCACCAGGTCCAGAGAAGCGAAGGATGCTCGGTGCTTCCCCTGCTCCCAAGGTGCTGTCGGGAACCAGCAGGGTAATGGAGGAGCCCGCGAGACACCCTGTCGGCACTGCTTCAGCTCTCAGGGGTGCAAGAAAGCACCCACAGCCCTGCTTCACCCCCAAAAAACCACAGAGAGTGCCCCTCAGCTGGCTGCCTGGACCTGCTCCCAGCCCCTCCGCCCTTGCAGAGGTGAGCCAGGATCTCCAATCCAGTTATTTCAAGTGCTGCAGCAAGAAGAGCTCTTTTCTTTCCTTTTCCCCCCCTCCTTTTCTTCATTGACATGACAAACCAAACAGGGCCAATGCTGACCCTTGGCCAGCGCTATGTCATGGTGGTTTTGTCTCACGGTCAAGTCAGGATCCTCGGGGTCTTGCATAACCAGGTACTTGGGAAAAGAAAGGTTTCTTTCTTTCTTTAAAACACACCCATGTTCTGCCTTCTCCACCTTCCCGCTTTCCCCTTTCATAGCCTGCCAGGGTTTGGTAACTTTCTCAATGAAACAGGCACACGTCGTAGCCCCATGGAGCACTAAAAAGAAGGAGAAGGAGACTCCCCAGCTCCCATCACCAGCTGCACACATGTGTGTTGGTGGAAGGGGAAGGGAAGGGGAGGAAAGAGGACGGTGCCTCTGGTCACATGCAAAACCCCATTTTTGAGGAATTGAAAGCATGTTATATCTGCAAGATTTCAAAAAAAAACCCCAAGGGTGCTTCTGCATTTTAGGAAGCAGCCAGCGCAACCATGCCCCCAAGGCCTGAGAAGGCTTGCAGGAGGCTCTCGAGGGAGTCCTGGCGATAGCCCTCCCTGCAGCCATCGGGCAGAAAATTGGGGCACGCTGGGTGCAGGTTCAGCCCGCGACTGGGTGTGTAGCAGGGTTCTCAGCCCCATCCCAGCGCCTGGTGCCTTTGCCCTGGCAGTGGTGGGGTGAGGAGCTGGTGAGGTTTGGGGTTTGTGTGGTGCTTGTCTATTTGCGGGGGGACTTACCACCAAGACACTGCGATTTTGGTAGGTTTGTGTATTTCTTTGGTGTATTTCTAGTGGGGGAATCCCCTGCGACACAGGGTCAGGATATCTGTGGGACTGCAGTCAACACCAGCTAAGCTGCCTTTGCTTGGCATGGAGGCAGGTCCTCGCTGTCCCAGGGCCTGTCTCTGCAGAGAAGAGCTGCTGTGCATGGGTCCCAATTTTCTTCCCAGCGCAGAAGGGCCTTTTTACCCCCCCAGTGGAAGGGGACTAAGCCACACTGCAGAAGAGTGCTTGGTGCAGGACAAGGCAAAGGGGGCTTCTGCACTTTGAACTCAGCCGCCAGTGCTGTACAGGAGCTCCATGCAGAGCTCCATTTATTCTTAAATTCCTTAAATTCAACTTCTTTTCAAACAGCCTTTTACATGTGCAGCTGAGGAGAGCCCTGGTATTGGGGAAAGGTGGGAGGATTTTGGACAACATGTTGACAAGCGCCTTATAAACACACGTAATGACCCAGGGTCCATAGGAGGAACAGTGTCGAGGTCTCACACTCACTGGCAAAGCCCATCCCGGCCCCAGATTGCTTGGGAAGGGGTGTGCATGAGTCCCGTGCTGCCCAGAGCAAAGGTCCAAAGATCAGGAGCTTAATCTGAGGCACAAAGCTCCAGTCGCTCAAGGACTTCAGCCCTACCCAGGGGTCCCAAGCAACCCAAGTCCTTGGGGATGGGAAAACCCCAGCAGGGATTTGCTGGACTCCCAGATGATTACAGCCCAAATGACTAAACCTGTTATGTCACCCAAATGATCTGCTTCCTTTTATGGTCAAAATCAAGTGTCAGAATCACAGGTTTCCTCTTTCTTAGAACTGAGCTTTCTTGATAACACAAATCCTTCTTGCAATGCTAAAATTAAATGTCTGAAAGCACATGCATAGTGTTGCAATCTTGCTGCTTTGCTTACTGGTCTGTGTAATGCATGAGTTGAGTAACAAACAATAGAGGTTGGAAATAGCCAGGACCGAGATTTCCTCTTTCAATTGCAGAATTGTTTCCTTGACTGGTGCGTGCATAAGCCAGGTGGCAAAATGCTTGCCCCAACCAAGTTTTCTGGCAAGCAGGAGGGGTCTTTGGGTAAGGGGTGGAAAGAAGTGAAAGAAAAAGCTCTCAAAAAGCAAATCCTGCCTTTCTTGGGCTTAGCTTCACCCTCCTACTCCTTCACAAGTTCACTCTGTCTCTCAGTAGCTGGCTCTTGCAGCTCCTCACAAACTTCTCAGGTCCATTTTCAAACCTGTGGATGGGAACTATTGCCACCCCATATGAGTGACGGAGACCTGAGATGCAGGTGCCCATACCCAACCCAGAGCATCTCTGATGATACTGCCAAAACCTGGCACTGTCGCTTCTCCCATCCAGTGACACATACCCCAGGGAGCCAGGTCCTACCAGCCCTGGGGAGCAACAGAGTTTGTTGCTCTCCCAAATTCAAGACCTGCAGTGACCACTTCCACCCCCACCTTAGCCCGCAGCAAGTCCCAGATGGCACCAGCTCCAGTCGAGCGTAGGCATCCAGGTCTCACCAGGCTCTTATTTCCCTCCACTCCAAGTCAATAAGGACTCATCACATTTGACATTCAGGGCCCACCTGCCTTACCCACGGCTCGGCGGGAGGCCTGGCAGGGAAGTTGTCATGGCCTGGTCTCCAGGGGACCCAACATCCCACTGAACACAGGTGGGGAGCTTGCAGTGGGGCAGCTTTCCTGGACGCTGTAGACCCAGCTGCGTGCTTCTGGTCCTGGTTGTGCAGGTGGAGTCACCTACACATACGTGTTCCTGCTGCCGAAAAACGCAACCATTTGAGGTCTCCTCCAGACCCTGGTGTTTGCGCCTTATCTGGCTAAAATGGCTGCCTCTGCCACACTCAATGGTTGTGACCCGAGAAAGGGACCTGGGAGGTGCAAGGTGGCTGCCTGTCAAGCTTGTGACACATTGGCTTTGTAGCCATAGGCATCCCAAACGCCAGGGATGCTGCCAGCAGCAATGACGTCCCTCCCCAGCTGCACCCGCAGCGCAGGCGAAGCACCACGGTGGGCATGGCAGCACCGTGCCAGCTCCCACCGGTTGCTGCCTGAGGGCCTCCGCTTCCCGGATGGGTGTTCACGTGCACCCAGATTCCAGAGAGGTTTTTTTATCCAGGTTCATAAATATTCATGTTTTCCACCTGGCAAAAATCCCCTCTTGCTGGCTGGCCTTCCTCAGAGACCAGAGGTGTATCGGCCCCTGCTCTTCCTCCCCGTGGCAGGGGGAACTCTCCAAGCTCCCAGGGCTTCTCCTACACCCATCCACCCAACCTGGCCCTCTCCAAAAGGAGAAGAAGCTCCTTAACCCAACCACTCCAACCAGCTAACCTCTTGCTTGGAAAAAAACCACACAGGATGAACTTGCAATCAAATATTCCATTTTCTAATGGCTGGGTTAGAGCAGGGAGGGAAGGGAACGGGGTTCAGCTCTGGGTTTGGGGGTTGCACCTGGCTCCACATCTGTGTTCAGAGTGGGAAACTGGGGCAGGTTTTCTGTCCCGCATGGTAGCAGCATCTGGTTGCTCCTTCCTGGCCACGAGCTTTGAAACCATCTACAAAACCTGAGTAAATAAATAAGTACAACAATAGGTCACAGCGTACCCGGCGGGACTACGCATGGAAAAGGGAAAATACGTATCATGGGGAAAAAACTGCAAATCCTGTTCAGCTGCTCCTTTCTGTTTCATTTAACACACTTGAAGGCGGCTGTGCTGGGAAAATGCTTTATTCGATTACTGGGCTGTTCACACCAGCCTCAGTAGAGCCAGGAGAGCTTCGTCCCTGCCAAACCTGAATGCAAAAAGCGCCCATTTCAGCCCTTTTACAACCGGCTGACGAAGCTGGTGGGGTGCTCTGATGAGTAGAGCATCCCCCATCCCAGCCCAGGGACAAACTTGCACCACCGGCGGTCCAGCCTCGCCACAGCAGGTGCCGGTCCTGCCCTTTGCAGACAGAATCCCTCATCTGGATTTGCGCATCCTTCTGGCAGGGAGATGCCCCTTGCCCAGCTCGGGATGCTCCGAAGTGGGGTTCCCCACAAGCGAGAGGTGCGCTCCCCCTTCACTCCACCGGCCAGCGCTGCCTCAAACTTTCCAGGGCAAGCCTATGCTGCGATCGCGGTCTTTTGTCCATGGCCACCGGGTTTATGTGACACCAGGGAGACCCCCCTTTTCCTCCCCTCCCCCTCCCAGCACAAGCATTTTGTTTTTCTTCTTGATTAGCGGAAAAAATTCATGAACCTGTCAGAGGGAAGGAAGGTCTTTTCTCTCTCTCTCTCTCCTCGGCCAATTAGTGAAATACAAACAATTTCCATCGTCATGGTGAAACACTTTTTCCACCTAAATAACACCTCTGCAGGCTTTAAATGCGCAGGCCCCTTTGCACAGCCCCCCCTGCCCCAAGAGACACCCTCCCAGGGCCACACCAGAGCGGGACGGGGGTGGCTGTTCCCCATCCTGCTTTACCCCGACATGTGCAGCCAGCCCAGGGCTTGGGGCAGCTGTGGGCACCTCACACAGGCACCTCCCAGGGCTTTTCCTCGCAGACATCAAGCCAGCATGTGCTGGGTCACAGCAAACCTCCCTGTCCTGCTAACACCCCAGCATGCCCAAATGTCAGCTCTCCTGAGTGCCCCGCCAACCCGCCGATGTCCATGGAGCCTGCCGGCATCCTCAGCCAAGGCCTGGGGAGTGATGAAATCCCCTCCACGCAGGTGGCCGTCCCCAGGACCTCCTCCGCACCCAGCGGCATACGCCTGGCTGAGCTCCGCTCCGCTCTGTGCAGCCCTGCCTGCTCTGGGGGACCCTGGCCCCTGCTTGTTGGAGGAGAGAGAGAGCATCCCACCTGCCCTGCGCGCTGCAGGGTGCCTCCTTACAGCCACCCACCTAATTTAGGCAGCCAAAGCACTCGTGCAGGTGCATGGTGTGGTTCACATGTGACCCCATGTGTGTATACCAGGCTGTCATGGGGCAACATCCAACGTCACCAGGGGAGAAGATCGCCTATGGGGCATCCAGCCCTCTGGCCAGCCGTCTCCTGGGTGCCCTGGGCTGCCCCCAGGCACCCATGTCTCAGTAAGGGCTTCTCTCCCGGAGCACAGCTTGGTTCATTAGTCACCGCTTTTCCTGCTCTGACCTCATTTGATTTGTCTCTGATGTCATTGCTCGCAGCTGGCTCTGCACTGCAGGGGCCAGCAGTAGCTAACACCTTCTCCTCTGCTCTTCCCCAGGTCTGCGCCAAGATTCGTACTGAAAATACAAATTCGTTTCTCTTCATGCAGAAAACACCCAAGCAGGGCCTGGGTTTGGGGAGCAGAGCTTGCCTTCACTGCATCGGCCAGCGGTGGCCAGGGCCAAAGGTTGGGGCATTTGGGAACTTGGGAGTTTCCAAAGCTGCCGGGGCAGGACCTTCAGCAGAGCTGCTGGCCCAGCATCTCTGCACTGTCCATCCTTTGTTTTTGCAGCACGTGCAAAAAAAAAAAATCACAGCAAACATTTCGAAACACCCATCGACTGTCAAGCCACAAACCTCCCTGCTGCCCAGGTCCCCACCATGTTTGGGTTGCTGCTTAATTGCTTGCAAACAGCTTCTTTTATTGAGTTAGTGATTACAAGGGAGTTGTTTCCCTCGAGGCTGCTTTCCTCCCGGCTTTGCTTGGCCTCTGCTGTGAACTCAAGGCAGTCCTTCGCGCCGGAGAGTCCCGTTTGGTATCTGCCTGACTGGGGGAGGAAAAAGGGTAGGTGAGCCCTGCCATAATTTTATATTTTGATCTCTTCGCCCTCCTGGCACCTCTGCCTAGAGCCCCACGGACCCACAGCTGCAACTGGGGGTCTCGCATTAACCCAGTGCCTGCACCACTTGCAGGGAGGCCGGGGCATTGGGGGTTCCCTCTACTTCCCACCCTCTTCCTGCTCATTTTTTGGGGGTTCTGTTTTTCCTTCAACCCTGTGATGAAAGCTGAAAACAGCCAAGGCTGCCTGGCTTCCTTGCAATGTCTTTTAAGATGGGAAATTCCCAAGACTGCAATGAGTTCGCTTGGTCACGGGCAGATCACGGCTCGGGGGGGGCCGGCACCATTTGGTCACGGGCTGTGTGAAGGCGAGTGGGGAACAGCTGCGCACTTGAATGAGGGGGTTTTGGGTTTTTTTTCCTAAATAGCTTTTAATTCTTCATATTTTCCTCCCTCTTTGTACCCTGCTTTTCCCTTGGCACAGATGGCTTCTCCACCCCCAGGCCCCACCTGGGGGTGGGAGAGTGGACATGTGGACAGTGAGACGGGGCCACCCTCCGACACATCCCCATCCCACCCCGGGATTCTGCGGGATGGCAGCAGCTCCCACCGAGCCCTCTCCCAGCCGCGTCTGGAGCGTAGGCATGTCAGGCAGCGGGACAGGGTGGCCATCGTGGGGGGCACGGCTTACACCAGGGAGGTGCGAGCCCAGCGTGGGGAGGGGAATGTCTGTGTGGGCTTTGTGCCACATGGCTGGGCTGAAGAAGGCCCTTCCTTCGAGCCACAGCCAGGCGTGGGGGCGAGTTTAAGCCACTCGTGCTCCTGAGCACCAATAAAATAAGCAAACAGTCAAGAGTTTTCCTGGGCCCAGCGAGGAAACTCTTGCAAACTGATTTTTCATTTCATTTAGCCATGCAACAGCCTTAGTGTTGCAAACCCTCAACACTAAAAAGCCTGAAGCCTGGCTTTGAAACACAGGGGTTTGCTTTTTGCGGCTGAATAGCCCACGAGTTCGCTCTCCCGTCTGCCTGCCGCTTTCGGGAGCCATGTTCTCGCAGGAGGACCCATCGCCGAAGCCGCTCTGCCTCCTCGAAGGCTGGAAGTGTTTCCTCCAAGAAAAGCTGAACGTCCCGTTGAATGACATATCCCAAGGCTGGGCCTTTAGGTAAAGCAGCAGTCGAGCAATTAAACCAGGGAGAGTTGCCAAGGCTCCCCGGCTCCTCTGAGATCACCTGTAGGACTGGGCGAGCCAAGCTGGCACCCCCGCAGAGAGGAGATGTTTCCCGGCGGCGTGCTGCAGGCCTCCCAGGGCTTATTTCGGGATTTATTTCCCAGGCTTGGCTTTGCGGGGTGGATGTAAACCACCTGCTCCAGCCTTGAGAAGCGGTGCGGGCACCCGCCTTCCTGCGCCCCACGCTGACCTGTGCTGAATGCGCGCCAAGGCGCTGCGAGCAAACGGCGTTGAAGTGAGCGCCCGAGCAGCTGCCGCGAGCAGACGCCAGGCGCTGCGGAGGTGTTAGCTCCAGGCACCCGGGCCGGGGGCTTCTTTCAGCACCGATTCATTTTGAGCTGCTAAAAGCAGAGGCACACACTTGTGGATGGGGTTGCGTGCTTCCCCCAGGGCTGCCGTGGCCAGGCGGTGTGCCGGCCCCCTGGGATGCCAAACCCTTCCTCCCACCCTCCGTCCAGGCTGATGCACCCATGCTTCCTGTGTCTTGTACCCCTCTTTGCATCCATTGCTCCCCAAATTCCCTGCTGACAGGCCCTCAAGCCCAAAGAAGTCTCACACCAAAAGTCTTTCTTCTCACTGGATTATCCTAAGGAAATCACAGCAGGGATGCTTTCCATCCTCAGGGGTGGATAGAGCTCGCCCCTACTCCAGCTCCCTTTGGAGGGTCAGGGAAAACATGTCCTTACCCCAAAATGAACCACACTGGAGCGAGGCACACACCTGGGAGAGCCAGGCTTGTCCTTCGAGGACAGCCTGGAGCACACCCAGACAGCGAGCTACCGGGGTTCACCGTTGCAGCACAAGTTTCCACTTGGGTCTATGCTCCTCAGAGCTGAGCCATGGACTGGGGGTGCTGTGTGTGTGCTGGGGGGACCCCAAAATTGAGGCACGGGGCAGCAGCTGCCTTCACTCCCTGCGGCCTCGTGCCCAAGTGCCAGATGTGCGATACCTCCCTTGCTGGGAGGAAAGGGAAATGTAACGGCCTTTCTGACCGAGGGAAGGACCGCCGTTGTCTAGACGATGTGACTGAGGAGGGAAGGGGCCAACTGTTTGTACAGCTTTGGGGAGTGTAAACAGTGCCGACTGTCCCAAGCCCTTCAAAGCAGAGGAATCCGGAGATCAGATGAAAGCACAGGGAAATTCTGGCCCGGTTTCCGAACAGAGCAGCTAAGGAGAAGGGGACCTCTTCGAGACAAAATCCCCAGCGCCTGAGTCATCTCAAAGCAGCCCGAGCACTGTGCAACAGGTGGGCAGGAGGAGCACAGTACCGCCAGCTGTGGGCAGGCCTGTGCGTGGGCTCCCAGGACTTTCCCAGCTTTGGTCACTTCTCTCTGCAATCTCAGAGTAAGTGTCCTGAAAACAAAAGTGGAAGCCCTGGGAATCCCGCTCTGCCCCGCAGTGAGCCGATTTGGCCTCGGCATTTCATTCAGCTCACAAAAGAAAGAGAAAATGTTGTTTGAAAGGTTTGGTTTCCTTTTTTTTCTTTTTTTTTTTACAAGTTTAAATACAGTACTAAGGATAAATTAATCTTACATTTAAAAAATAAAAGCCAAAACAAATTAAAATAAAATAAAACCTCACCACTTTTACAAACCAAAGGAAACAGATTTTGGAACAGAAAACCAAAATGTCTTAAGACTTGTGGGCTTGGGGATGGAGGGAGGGAGCAGCATGCCACCTTGGCAGTGGCACCACGGGAAGTGCTGTGGGCTTGCAGGAGGCAAGGGCTGCATCCCTCCACAACTTGTAGCAGCTCCCAGGCTGCAGCTTCACCTCCTTCCCCTGGCTCCCTCTGGGGCTTTGCCCCGCAATAGGGGTGCGTGTGTGTGGAGGAGAGAAGCGGCTGGAGGCAGGAGGGGAAGGGGAGGGCTGCTGCGCTAGCTCTGGGCAGGCATTATCTTCATGTGTAACTCTGTAGTGCCCAGCACAGCACGATCCGAGACTGGGACTCCGAGGTGACACTGGAAATTCCCATCGTATTTAACATTTCTGCAAATGGTGACTGAGTATTGGGTGTGCAGAAACAGCCCTTGCCCCCAGAGTCCTCCTCCCTCCTGCGGAGCAGGCAGTGGCCCGGGGGGACTCTACAACTGACGTCCAGTTGTTCTCCGAGTCCTTCTCACTTAGAAGAGCTCGTTTCTGTCTCAGATGGCTGCTGCCAATTGCAAAGACCATCCTTGTTTCTTTCTCTATACCTGAACAGAGCTGCCCACATCTTTGACCAACTTCCGAGCTAGGTGGGCTGGGAACATCTAAATGGGAAAAAATCCAGAAGGAATTTCAGAGGGAAAATGTGAGGAAAATGATGGGAGATGCGGGGACATCGGCAAGGAGAGAACGGTGGAGGCATGGTGCACAGGACACCTGTGAAGGGGTTAAAAACCTCGGAGGAATGACATGATTCTGCTTTCAGGACCACAGAGCAGGCAAGGACAGCTCACTGAGATTAAGTCATGCTTCTAAGTTTGGCTGTTGTTGGTCTTGTTGTGGTGCCACTTTGCCTCCTGCAAGGAAGTTGTGCTGGGGGGTTGGTGGAGAGTGAGAGAAAAGGGCAACGAGACAGTGAGAGATCAGATGATGTCTCTGCCTGTCCCATCCCGGACCTTGCAGGCACGTTGCAGTAATAGTGTGCTTTTCTGCCAGCCCAATGAAGCCGATGCACGCACGTGCCTCTGAGCTTCCTGCCACCAGGGAATGAAATCCATTTAGGAACTATATATAGATATTTATATATGCATGTATAAATACACATACACACACGCACACGCACGCACACGTATATATATATATATACCCACATATACACGCGCATACATACAGAGCAAATTTAAAAAACAATCTGAGTCCGAGCCTGGAAAGTTGAATTCTCCACCAGCATGTGCAAAGATGGCTCCACTTGGCAGGGGCCGGAGGTGTGGAGATGATTCTGCCGCTGTCTGCTCCTTCCCCACGATCCAAACACCTTCCAGTCAGCACCAGGAGCAGGAGGGGAAAGGGAGGAGGGGAATGCATTTGGCTTCTTTGTTTTGTTTTTTTTTTTTCTTTTTTGTTCTGTTCCCCGAGATGTTGTATATCTTAGTGGTTTTGTTTTTTTTTTTTTTAAAATAAAATATACACCACACACGTTAAAAATATACATCTGTGCAGGTAGGGCGACAGAAGTCCTTAGTGCATTTTCTGCCATCGGTTGCCACTCACAATCTGAGATATGCCTGTTTTCAAAATGTAGGTCCAGTGCAAGTGTTGATCTCAGCCGGGCGCCCCAGCCTCACCAGAAACACAAGGGGAAGGGAGAATATTCCCCTTCCGCCCTCTGTCCATTTGTTTTTCTCCTCCTCTCAGAAGAAATTGGACCCACTTTCCTTTTCACATTTTCCATCCTGTCCTCTGGAGCAGAGAGAGCATTGTTCTTTCCTCATCGCATGTTGTGGCTGTCGCAGTTCATGGTTTTATTTGTACTTTGTTCTTTTCTCATATATACATATATATAGGTCATGTTTGTTTGTTTTTTTGTGTGTAAAACTTTAAAATTATACTAATACATGAAAGAGGGATAGGCTTTGGTGGGAGAAGGTCCACTGATGGAAAGGGAAGCACCAATTGCTGTCTGAATCAGACATCGAGGCAGATGGACAAAGAGGAAAAGTTATCACTCCAAGGACCCCATGGGGGCAATACAGCATATTAAATAAACCTGAAAGAGAAACAAAACCAGACACAGCATTAGAATATGCAGCCCTCTGCCCCCGCAACTCCCCTCCTCTCCCGTTTTCTCCTCTGGAAATGTTTGTGTCGAAGTGCCAGATTAGAAGCCCAGGAGGGCTTTTGACCTTCTCTATTTTTTCCCCTGGACAGCTTGAGCCAGAGCTGAGATTTGCATGGGTTTGCATCATTTCTACCCTGGGAACCTTGGGCTGGCCAGGAGAATCCTGGGATAATCAGAGCCCTTGTAGTGCTAAGCGTGGGAATACCGATCCCAAGACACCGCCTGGCACCCCTTGTCCCCATCTGCTGAAATGCCACATGGTGGAAGCCCGTCATCCCCCTCTCCCAAGGCAAGGGGAAGTAATGCAAAGTGAGTGGCCCAGGCTTGTTCAAGGGGCTGCGGCAGAGCTGGAACTGCTGAGTCATGGGCGAGGGCTTTCCCTGTCAGCCTGAGCCACCTCTCTCTAAATTCATCCCCCCAGGTCCGCATCCTGGCTACTCTTTCTTTTCTGCACATTTCCCTCTCTCATGTGGAACTAGGGCTTATTCTCCTTTCCCTTGTACCAGTGAAATTCTTCTGATGACAAGAGGATTATTCCTGTTTACACAAGTCAGGGAGAGAAGAATCAGACCCTGGGCTGACAAAGTCCAGATCTCTTGCCAGAGATTCCAGTTCTCCTTTCTCCTGGTATGACCTTTCTTATGCACACAGGCTTCCCACTAGGAGAGAGATGTCGCTCCTTTTCAGTCTCTCTGCCAACTCAACTAATGAAATGAAAGGAAAAGGGATCCCCAGAGCAACATTAATTCTCTGCTTTCAATGGAGAATCAATAGATAAAGGAGAACAGGAGCTGCTCCACAGGAGAGATGAATTACATGGGCCACGAGGGGATTTAGGTGTAGAGAGAAGTCAGGCTCACTCTCTGCCTGTAAGGGAGGCAGAGAAAGGGGAGGGCAGGGCCCGAGAGCAAGTATGGTTGCAGCACGATCCTTCGACCTCTGCAAAGAGCCATAAAGCCATAAATAGGATGCACACGTTGGGTCCCAGCCTAGTCCTTCCCCCTCCTGCAACCCCGGTTTTGTCACGCCCAGGCCCTGCAGTAGCCCCACACTGAATGAGCAGCTGGTGCTGTGGGAAGTGTCCGAGGTGCTCGGGCAGAACCGTGTCCTGGGAGAGTATTTCTCTTGACTGGAAAAGCAGCTTTCTGTTACCTGCCTTGTGCTCTCTCTCCCCTGTCAGCACTTCTATGCTATGAGGATTTCCTTCAGCACTTTCTTATCGTTGACATGCTTGTACTTCTTATGTTTCCTCTTCTGTGCCGGTGGCCGGCGTACTCGCTGCCTCTGCGAGACAGCGGCTGTGGTGAACGATGGTGACAAGCCTGCCAAAACAGAGGAGAGAGTGTCTGTACAGTGAAAGGCAGCTGGGTCATGTTGAAATATCTTTCCCCACACACTATCAACAAAGAGCTCTGCAACGGGAGGGCCACAAGGCCTCCTTCTTCTGTTCTTCTGTCCCTCATCCTCTGTTCCCCACAGTCTCTGCTCTCTCCCTTTCCCCACGATGCCCTTCTCCTCACCTCTCACCTTCCCCTCCTTCATTTCCCTCAGTTCCAACCCCTTGCTGGCAGGCAGACATCCTGGGAAAGGTCCCTCGGCTGGTATAAACCAGCGAAGCCCCGTGGGATTCACTGGAGCTAAGGAGATTGAAACCAATGGAGGGCTCTTTCCTCTCTCCCCAGGCTCTCTTCTCACGCCTCCCTCCACTTTACTAATGCCAAGATCCTTACGTCTCTGTTCACGTGGCCCTGGCCGGCTGTTCCTGGGGGGCTGACGGGACACTGCTTCACACCGACACTGCACATGGTCCTCCAAAGGCACAACGACTTTTTTGAATTTTGGCTTCCTCTGGACAAATTCGATCTTGTTCACCTATTTGGAAGAGGGAGGCAAGCAAAAAATGAATACAGCTGTAGCTCCCGCTCTGTAAAAATAATCAGTGTCAGTATGCTTCAGTACTGGCTTTCTTCCTAAAGGGTCAGAAGGCAGTTTATAGAGCATGGTTCAAATTCAGGAGTGGTGTGTATGGGAGCTAATTCTGCACACACCAACAGACCAAACCTAGACCAGGCACGTTCGGATGTGACTGGTTGTTTCCCCCATTTCTAACTATTGCCGCTGCTTAAGCAGGATGACTGGTTGATCACAGACAGAAACATGGGACGTGCAGAACACGCTAGCTTGTTTCTGACAGCTGTGATGGCAGAGACCTGGGGCAACCAGAATTAATTCCCACAGGATCCTACAGGAAGGGCAAGAGGAGAAAAACTCAGGCCCAATGCAAGCAAGCGCAGCTTCACCAGCTCTGCTGAGGCCTGTCTGAATTTGTCTCAAGCTCTTTAATAACTCGCAGGGCTGAAGCCCTCAGCTCTGTGTTTCACGGGAAAGGCGGTGCTCTGGAAATTCCCTCGGACTCTCCACCAGTGCTGACTCAGAGGGAAGACTCACTGTTCCACATCCCACCACAGGGCACGAGCTTTCTAGGGTGTCCTCCCACTCCAGGAGCAGCCAGGCCTGACCCCACTCAGCTTATCTAACAAGACTGCGGTCCCTGAAGTGCTCCACAAGCTATAAATACTTGCCCTGCCGCGCGTCTGGGATTGAATTCCTCTAAACCCACTGCCCCCAGCAGCATCCCTCAGCCAGCGCTGAAGCAGCCAGGCTGTTTATCTTTCCTTGAAAGCCCACTCCACACGCTTCAGACCACACGCTGCTCGCTAGACAAACACTTCCAGCCAAACAATAGAGGGACCTCTGTCCTCAAAGAAACCATTTCCAGGTCACTTTTTCAGGCTGGCTTTTGACCTCTCGCTTGTTTTTTCCACAAAAACAACTCCTGCTCCCCCCCTATTTTTCCCTCATTCAGCCTGGCTTTTCTGAGAATGGAATTTCCTGATGAAAAGGGCTGTGTGAATACAACCTCTCCCAGCCAACCTCTACTGCCTGCCTGGGGGAGTCTCTTACGGCTCAGGCAGGGGATTAGTACGGGATGAGTATTATTTTTAAACAAGCTGTCTGGGAGGAAGCTGTGAGGAGATCACTGGTAGCTGTGAGGAGGGCAGGATCACAGCAAGAGGTTAGCTGTCAGGTGTCTGCTTGTTGCTGGAGCAGGTCAGGAGGTAACCGTGGGGCTGAGAAAGAGGAGAAGCTGCTCCAGCACGTGTCTTGGGAAGAAGGTGCAGCAGCGGGTGGATGGAGACTGACACTGCAAGCCCTCCTCTTTTTGCATCAAAAACTGTTCCCGCGATGAAAGCATCCTGTTTCTTCTGCTCTAACACAGAAGACAAGGCTGCCTCAAGCCACGGCGTGGAGCTGCAGCTGGGGACGGTGCCCTGTAGCTCTGCTATGGTGACAGTCCCCAGCTGCTGGACAGCACCAGCCCTCCCAGCAGCTGACACGGACGGATGTCACCCCGCGCCAGAGGCTGCAGCGCTGCATGGCTAATGCAGAAGACGTGACTGCAGAGGGGGTGCAAGGGAACAGACAGCTGTGTGAGCCTTGCACCTGAAAGCCGCTATGGTTTTGGTTTTGGGGGGTAGGGATGGAGGTGGGCTGTGGGAGGAGGGAGCAGCGGGAGGCATCTCCCTTACCTGGACGTGCCGGACACGAATCTGCATGGGGCGACACTGCACATTGCGGTTGTTGCAACACCCAGAGCAGCGCTGCACTTCCACGCAGGGCGGCCACACCACAAAGTTGGCATTGGTGCTGTCCACCATGTTGCGGGAGATTTCAAAGACCACCGCCCGCGTCTTGCACTCCGCAAGGACAGCTGGCTCTGCTGCTGCCAGAGCATCTACGGAGGGCCAAGAGAAGAAGCGGGGATGAAACAGGCTTTGCAGCTGTTACCAACCCGCTGCAGCCACCTCTGCTGGAAGAGAAAGACCCCACACGGCTCTCGCACACACACAGACACACACACATCATCTTTCTCCTTCTCCCACCTCTCCAGCTCCCTCCCTGGACAGAGCCACGCCCTGTGGAGGAGGCCCCAGTAAGATGATGCTTCTCACTGCAGTGGCAGTCCTAGGCAGGAGACGACACTTCTTTAGAGCAAATCAGCACCAGTGGGATTTAAAGCAGAGCAGCTTGCAGAGCTCCAGACTCCCTCTCCTGCTCTCCTGGGGTGTAACACCCAGCCCCTACGGGAGGCCCAGACCCTCCTTCTCATCTGTCTAGACATCCATGCGCACTATAACCTCTACCCCCACGCATGGACCTCAGACATGCATCTGCACTCACCCACAGCTGCTCAGATGAGTGCCCCAACAATCGCAAGGTGCAACACCCCCGGACTCACCTAGACTTCGTCGCTCTCGAGACAGGGCCACAGGGTTTTGACCAGTCTGAGTTGCATTCAGGTCCAGGCTTGAGCTATCTTCCTCTGCAAAGGGAAAGACATGACCTAATAGCACCGGGTAGAGGCAGGAGAACACAGCAAGCACTTGTGCTCTGCTCACTAGGCAAAGTGCAGAGCCGTGGGATAAGCCATGGCCCCAGTATGTCATGCTAGGTGTCAATCCACCAGCAAGGTCACAGCTGTGCTGGGGCACAGAGACTCCAGGTTTGCTCTTTGCTCAGGCTAGGCAGTTCAAAGCAACAAGCCTATTGTGAAAGAGGGGTCCCAGCCAGGTCTGGGAGAGGAAAACTCCAGCTCAAGAATGACAAGGCCTACAGCAGCGCTTTCTGGTGTCAGAGAGGAGTAGCAGAGGGATCCAGATCAGCTGTCTGAGATCAGGATACGGCAAGGAGGATCAAAGACCAGATGAGACCCACAGGAAGTTTGGTATATAACACTGAGGTGCCTTGCTGGGGTGGTTTGGGACTGGAAGAGTCAGGGTGTGAGGGCGCAAGTGATGGGGATGATGGGTGGGAGGTGGGATGCTTGCTTTCTCTCTCCCAACCCATCGCAGCCGCTCAAGCTTAAAGTCAGTTTTATGACAGAAGAACAGAAAAATAAAGTTAAAATTACTTTTCCCCTATACTACTCTAAGGTAAGCTGCAGGATCTGAAGGTGGTTCAGTCAGTAATGGGAGAGGAAGGCAGACAGCATTCAGGCCAGCCCTGAGCAGTTCCCTCCCACCCCACTGCTTTTTCCCATAGGAAGTGCTGAATAGAGAAATGCCCATAATCCCCATGGAGCACTCCAACACGCAGCACCTCCTGAGCTCCGGACAATGGCCGTGCTTGGAGATAGCTCCCACCCAGCCACAGCTCTTTCCTTCTCTGACCTGCTTTAGCAGCTGAAGGAAGCTGAATGGACGTCAGCATCAAGGGAGCAATTTTCTTCAAGGGAATTTGGGGCCAGTGGAAGATCTCTGTTTATCAGATGTGCAGTGGAGCAGACTTCCCATACCTATCATGTCCCATCCCTCTTCCTCAGTCCTGCCCTAGTGCAACCCGCTTATAAGGGGGAGCAGGGACTTTGCTCTCTGCTCAGATCTGAAGCCACTGCTGAAGGATTTGGGATGGGTACACAGAGGCTGTGTTCACAAGGCAGGAATCACGTGCCTGAGTAGTCAAAATCTATGTGTGAGGTGGACAGACACTGACACCCTTTAAAACAGCTGGAGAGGCATGATCAATTCTAGCACACCATTCATCTCGCCCTGAAGCAGACAGCCAAAATGAGATCTGGTGGATCATGCTCTAGAAGGACATGTAGCTCTCCAGGGGGCTACAGAGGGTGCCCGGATGACTGGCTTAGATGGTCATGCCTGCTTTGCGGGCAGCCACAGTTAAGGTCTACAGTAGCATCTAAGGTCAGGAGAGCAGTGTCTCGGCTCATCTGCCTCCTGGAGCTGCCTAATCCTGGCTCCCTGTGCAGTCAGTGGACAGTGACACATACATGGGGCATGGACAGCACAGGGAATAGCCCCAGATGCCTTGGGATTATCTTGCTAGTAGACTTATTTTCTAATATACTAATTCCACACAGGGCAAGCAAATGGTGATGCCCCTCAGTCACTACCTGGGAGCAGATGAGAGCCACAGGGTGCAACAAAGAGCACAGCACCATTTTCTGTATCCCTGACCAGCCTTTCCCATCTGGGACCTGAAGTGAAACCAGTGACTCAAAGCTCTGCAGCCTTCTACCGTACCCCTGGACTTTTCAAGCCAACAAGAGAAGCCCATTTTATTTCTTAATCGTGAGGGTGGTTAGTAACTGCGATAGAGATGTATCTGTTCCTTAGACACCGGGACATGACAGACTGCACGCATCTTCTCAGCCGCTCCTTCCCCACCCCTCCATCCTGTGCCGCCTGGCATTTTATCAAACGAGGGTGGGGGCTGCCTTTTGCGCAGAGGTTGAGTTGATGAGAGGAGAGAGGAGGGGGGAAAAAATAGCAACAGCTGTTGTCTCGAAACAAATCTCCTATTGAAAACTGGGTCCCTCCCTCCCCCAGGTTGTCCTTCTACACTCCGGGTCAGCACCGAAGACGGTTGGGGCGGGGAGACCAGCCTGGGACAATCCAGCACAGCTAATTTTGGAAGTTGCCCCATTGTGTGGCTCGGGGACGAGGAGGAGGGAACTGGTGAGGGCAGGGAGCGGCAGTGGGGTGGTGGGGAGCCTCGTCGCCTCTTTCTAAGGCAAACAATAGCTGAACGCAGCTGGTGCCCTCCCCCTCGCTTTTCCCCCCCTGCCCCTCCTGGGCCGTTTTGAAAGGCAGCGGGAATGCTTTTGAGACTGCGCCAGTGGTTGGACTGGCATAGGAAACAAAAGCAGGAAATTCTGTTCCCCCGTAGATAGTGTCTCGGCAAGGATTACAAAGCTCCAAACAGACAAAACACGAGAGAGAAGGCGAGCTGGGGGGGCCGGGGGACGACGGGCGGGAGCAGGGTTAGAATAGAAAGGAATTTGCTCTGAAGAGACCGTTTATAAATAAATTCCTGGGCCAGCCCAGCCGCCGTGGCGCGTGCTCCAATTCCCACACGTGCCGACCCCTCCACGCTTCGCCGCTCCTGCCGCTCGCTGCGGTTAGCCCTGGCCAAGTGACCCCGAGGCACTGCAGCCCCCAGAGCTCTTATCTACAGGCAGGAGGTGAAGCGATGCTGCCCTGACTTAGCCCCTGTCCTGTATCTCACCCACGGACATGTGCTCTGCTGCTCTCATCCTAAGAGCCTCTGGGAGCCTGTGGCCTTTCGTGGATGCTAAACCTGAGAACCCACTCAGCTCTTTCCTTGTCTATCACCCTATTTCCACCTCCCATTTCTCCACCTCCTAATCTGATCCTTGGTCAATTCAAGCCCTGCTGCCTGTGCATCTCCCAGGGTGAAAAGTGCTGACCTTAGCTCCTCACACTCACCTTGCCCACCTCCTATCGTTTTTGGAAGCCAGTGTCCCTTGATAGACCAGGAAGTTAGGAGGAGATCTAAAAAGGCATCTAGTTGCCTAACTCCCACAGGTTTCAGGGGGGCTAACTGTGTAAATAGCCAGGTCTTGGGTCCTGAATGGTTCCTATATTTATAGTGAGGTCTGTTGATAGTGTGCCTGCTGGAAAACAGAATATCCCCTCCCTCCCCACCAAAGAGTTAAGAAAAAATAGAGGAGTGTTTGGTGAAGAGGAGATTTACCTACGGAGTCTATCCGCAGGGCACGCTGGAGGTCACTGATGGAGCGCACTGAGCTGCCACCCAAAATCTCATAAATGTCTTCGGGTATGGGGTCCCCCTGCCAGATGACAAAAAGAAAAGAAGGAGAGAAACAAGCATTAGAGAGGTGATCTGCAAATACTGACTGTGTCATGGAGCGGGAGTGGGGGGAATCGAAGGAGCACGGAGGAGGCACGACAGAACCAGCGAAACACAAAGACATGCCCTCATGAAGGCATGAGCCTGAAACCTGAGCAAAAGCAAGAGAGCCCCTCTCGCTGCCTCTCACAAAGCAGTTGGGAGACTGAAAAAGCCAAAAAATGCCCAGGCTGTGCAGCAGAGCCCCGAACGCTATGCAAGCAGCCAGCAAGGCTTCCTTCTCCGGTGCTGTATGACTTCTCCAGGTGGCCTCTCATTCCTGCTGCCTGCAGTAAAGGCATTTTAACAGACTTCCCTTATGCTATCAGATAAAACCTTCCCAATATTTCCCTCTGTTATGAAACTCCCTCACGGGCTTTGTCAGATATCGTGTGTTTGTGCGTGTGCGTGTGCGTGTGTTTTCAAACCACAGCAGCCCAATAATATACATCATTTGCATACTCTTTAAAAAAAAAAAAAAGGTGGGGGTTGCAGAGGAAGATTGACCTTTGCAGCTGAGGCTGCTCTGGCATGAGCTCGCAGTGAAACCACAAACGCTGCAGGGAGGACATGAAAGGCTGTTCGAGGCGGTGGGCAGAAGAGCTGACTTGGGTGAAGAAACGCATGGGAGTTTGGATGTCATTGCATGCCAGTGCCAAAAACCCTTAAGTAAGCAGGTTTATAGACATCAGACGATGGGCCAAATTCAGGGTTTGTGCGGGCAGGTGCAACGCCATCAATCTCTTGGGAATTTTACTCTGGCACCAGGCTTGAATGGGCCCCAGTGACAGCACTTAACAAGACTACAAAGGAGCGGTGTGGGAAAGCAAGCACTGATTAAAACATACTTCCGAAAGACTAGAAAAAGAGACGGAGGAAAGTACTGGCCAAAGTGTTTGTTTAGCTCCTAGCTCTCTTCATTCAGGGCTACTCATGTGGAAAAGCTGCTCTTTCAGCCGGGTGCTGGATGCTGTCTGAGCCACAGCCCTACACATGCCCCTGTAACTGAGAGGAGATCTTGGCTTGTGTGCTTGTGAAATGCAGGGATTTTCATGTGGGTTTTTATGGGCAGTTGGTGGCATGTGTGTGGTCCTTCTAGTGTACAGCTATTCCCTCCCTGCCTGCGTTCAGTGCAGAACATTTCCCTTCCACTTAGAGTCCAGGAAAACCACCAGGCAGGTGGCTAAACACTGGCTTTTAAACCTTAAGGGTGTTAGCCCAAACCTGCAGCCACTTTCGCATGGCTGCTTGAGCCTGGCAGCCTCCCACACGTGCCTGTCCCTTGGCCAGCCGCCCTTCGCCTCTACTAACGGGGCAATAGGAGCGCTCCCTCCTCAGCCCTGATAGCCCGCCCTCTAATACTGTAACTTAAACTAGGACGCGGTGGCTTGAAGGCCACTGCAGCCCAAGTCAAGGGGCAGAAACCTCCTGGGATAGCTGCAGAGCAGACAACATTAGCGTCTTAAACCTCTGCAGACAGATCCACCAGAGAGCTCGAGTCAGATCGAGCCTCTCTGCCCTGCTCCGTCCCTGTCACTGTCACATCTCACCACAGATCTGGCTGTCTGCCTGCAGCGAAAAGCAGATTTTACATCCCCAGGCATTACTTCCTCAGTCTCCAAGGGTGAGGGAAGCGGCATCAGTGATGAATGCACAGTGAGAGAGAGACTTGTGTAATTCAGGGATCACTGAATAGCTGCGAAATGAAGATGCCTTCTGACAACTCCTGCTGCGTGAGGAAGAGTGGTACCAACAGCCCAGTGCCGGAGAGGCTCTGCAGCACTTCCCTGCCTTGCGCCACACACGTCTACTGGAAAAGAGATCATTTGCAATTCCCAGTACTTGCAGCCAGAGCTCAGCACTGGGCGGTGAAATTGCAGGCTTTTTAATGTTTGCACCTGTCAGCCAAATGCATTTGTGTACAAATGCTGCTGTGCACGGATGCCCCTAGTCCTTCCTGACACTTAATACGTGTAGGAAATGGAACTTTATTTTAAACTCCGGCACTCGCTGGGGGAGAGCGTGGGCAGGTGTTACGAGACTTGGTGATTTTGGAAGAGAGCTGGGAGGTGTCACCTTGCTAACTGAGCAGGGGGAACAGATATGAATCAGGGACTGCAAATGCAGGCCCTCAGGAGCTGGATTGCTGGGGACTGCCTGTAGGAATAAGCTCCACTCCCTGCTCACAGCAGCAGTTTTAGGTGCCAATTTTTTTCTTGCTGCAGATACTATCAGCACGGCTATGGCGTATCACCAGCCCACATGGCTCATAATCCTGTCTTCCTCCCCAGGGTTTGTGAGGCAGCTCTGCCAGTGACAACTGCAAGCCTGTGAAGCTCCTTACTTTCCTCTAGCGCTGCAGAACAGTGTCCAAGGCTGGCCTAAGAGCAGCTACACAGACCTGAGCTGTATGGCTTGTCCTTGCTCCCTTTGGGGTCTGTGACTGGCAACAGCCATGCCTCTGGCCCCCCATCCCTGCCCTGTGCCTGGGAGGCTCTGAGACTGGGGCACCACACACACCCAGGCTTGGGGCACATGGTGGGGATGGGACACAGGGAAGCAGAGGTCCATCAGCCACCTCCATGTGATCCCATGGGGTCAGAAGGTGGAGGAGCATTGCAGGAGGTGGGATCCCCAACAGACCAGCCCAAGCAGCTGGTGCTTCTCCTGCTTTGCAGCTCCTTTGGAGTTATTTGTCTAACACAGGTTAACAATCTCCTTTTTTAACTGCGCGGCAGATCAAAGAAGACTTTTGTCTCAATGGACTTCTGGCTGGCTGTCAAGTGCCCCAAGGCCTGGCCTCCTATTCCTGCGAGGCCCTGAATTCCTAGAAGAAAGTAAGTTTGTTCTTCTCTCCCTCCCTCTGCCCCCAGTGCCTGGCTCTCCCCAAACCGCAGGGGCACCCTGGCAGGGACGTCCCCTCCCCTTCTCCCGGCTGCTGGCGCTTGGGGGGTGAGAGCCACGGTGCACCTGACTCAAGGCAGCAGAGCACCTGTGCAGGGGCCCTGCCTGCCCGGCAGCCGCTCTGCGCTGCGGCTGTGACGCCAGGGCCTCTCAGCGCGTCAGCTTTGCCTCCCTCCTCCCAGACGTCAGCAGCGCTGTTTGGCCACTGCAAACCGATGCACACGCAGCAATGCTCTGCAAACGGGACTTTCCCCCGTCTCCGCTCCCCACACACACACTCTCCCAAAATCAGCCTCCTCCCTAACCCCACCACCCTCTGCCTCTGGAGCTGTCTGCCAACAGATGCTTTTGAGCATCAGGGATGCTGAAATGTCGCCTTGCTGCCGAGGTGGCGCAGGGCATATGCAGGGCTGCGCTCCAGTCCTCCCTCTGGCTATTCCCAGGCAAGGGTTTCAGAGTCTTGTCCGAAGGTGTGTCTCTCTAGGTAGCACGGCAAATACAGAGGAGGAGGGAGCAAAGACTGTGCAACTGGCAGGGAAGGCAGACCCTCAGGGCTCAAAGGAACCAGCCAAGGATACTCCCAAGGTGAGGACTCCTCCAGTCCTCTTTTTTTGGGTGGTGTGTCTACACACCCATGTGTGACTGCACACAGAAAGACAGAAGGGTAGCAGCAGCACCGGCCCAGGGAAGCACCCAGCTATCTGCTCCTCTGCCCAGGAGAGGAGGGCTTTCTCGAGCACCTCCACACTGACCATGGCAGGGGATCTTGGCAGCAGGGTCTCGAGTGATCAGCCAGGCAAAAAATCCCAAACAAACAGCATTTTTTAATGCCCTCTGAAGCTGACGTGAGGAACCCGAGGGGAGAGTCCACCACATTCCCCGGCAGACAGCAAGACCGGCAGCACCTGCCACCAGCCCGCTGAACCCCAGAGGCTCTTGCTCCCCTGGCACAGGGCTTCCACTCTTCCAGCACCACTTCTGGCTACAGGCAGACCCCGACATCTGCCTGCCAGAGGACCACGCGTGCCTCTCCCCGCAGCAGGCACAACCCTCCTCACACGAGCCTCTTCCACATGGGACGGCGGCTTACGTTTTCCTCCCTTAAAAGAATCAAACTTAACGTTTGATCTAGCCCATGTTCCTAAAATACAGCCAGATCTACCCACCCTTTTCCCATTTCAAGGGGGACTCCACTGCTCCACCCTGCTCCTCCACGCTCCCCCTACACCTCCCCTGCGTGGGCTGGAGGCACTTCCATCCCCCGGGCCGGTTGTGTACCAGCAGTGCTGGAAACAGCGCAGGAACCACTGTCATTCTCTCCTGCTGCTGCGCATCAGCTGATGGTGAGAGGGAGGCAGCTCCTTCCACAAGCTCACCCCAGACATGTCATCCATCCTGGCTTCCACTGCTTTGTCCTTGTCACAGCCTCATGCTAGGAAGACTCGGGAAGAGCCCCGGAGCCTTGCAACAGAAAGACGTGATGGGGAGCTGGGCCGAGCTTATAAGCAAGCACCCAGCCGCACCCCATTCCTTGGGAATTCCAGAAAGCCCTGCCAGTGGGGCTTCACCCCAGCACAACCACGCCAGGCTCAGCCCATCTCTGTAAATGTTGCAAGGCAACTATTACAGCCCACGGGGCAAATGCAAATCAGTTTAGCATCCTCACTTCCCAACTGGCAAATACCTTCCTGCTGAGGCTCATACTCCCTCCCGCTGGAAGAGCTCCAGGGCCCTCCAGCTCCAGATGGGTGTGATCGAAGAGGGAGAGGGACTCAGGAGGCTCCATCTCCTGGCTCAGGCCTCTGCTGATCGGGGGAGCTACTGTTCCCTGTGCACTTTCTCCAGCAGGGCTGGGGAAGAGGTGCAAGCCCCGTTCAGAGGATGACTATGGTTCAGCAGCCTAGTAGCAGTCGTGTTGTATGTGCCTGGTGCAGAGGTGCAACACACTGCCCTCAAAGTAGATGTGCGGACTGGCTGCAGGCAGAAGCATCTACCCAAGCAGAAACCTTCTTGGTTCTCTGGTCATAAAATGGCTAATACTACGATTCCTCCCATGAAACCTAGAGCCAGAATTCCCGAACTCTAACCCTGCTAGGCTGTCATAGAGCTGTGTAGTCTTTTAATGTGATTACAGAGCAGAATAACAGCCCCCTGGGATCAGACGCTTCCATCTTCACCCTTCCCCAGTACCAACCATAGCTCATGTTTCACGTTGCATGGGAGAAAGAGATCTGAGCCACCCACAGAGGAAATGCCATCCTCTGCCCAAAACAAACATAACCACTGGGCAGCCCACAGCTCTAACTGCTTCCCTTTGCGGCTTGGGCAAGGGCAAAATGGGCCCATAAGGAGGTGATGTGATGCTTTGCACCCAGCCCTCTCCCTGCCGCCCACAAGAGGGGCTGCCCAGAAATGAGGAAGGAAGAGAAAGAAATGATGCAAAGGGAGGAAAGTTTTGGTGGAAGGATATTTCCTGCCCCTGACAACCCCAAGCTGCAGATCCAACCCACAATTTTGCCAACTTGGGTAGACCTGAAGTGGGAGCCAAGTGCCACGAGTAAATGTTAGAGGCTTTCTGATCCCCTCAATCTGCATGCGATCCGACGATGAAATGTGACAGCAGAGGTCAAAGGATTTGGGGTCCTGGAGCTCCTCTTCCTCAACCACGGCTCAGGGTGAGGCTTTGATTTCCACATAGGGAAACTGAAGAGGGTTGCGATGTATGTTCATCAGACAAATCCACCACCTGGCCCCCACCCTGTGCCTGGCTTCCTCCTGAGCAGAGTGCACTGCCCGGAGGAGGGCTGCAGGACAAGATGCATGACCGTGCCAGTGCAGCAGACACTCATCTCCTGCCTCTTCCTATGGCCCCAGCTAGACACACAGCTTACCGAACAACCGTGCCACGGCGGTGTCAGTGTCTCTAGCCACGCTGTCCACTTCCTCGCCCCTTTCAAAGCCCCCCCGCCCTTCCTCCATCAGCCCCTTGGCGATGTCACGTTGGGTTGCACGCTGTGCGTTATTCTGGAGGTGGCAACTGGGCCTCGGTCCCTGCCTCGCGCATGCCGCAGCCGAGATGCCAAAATAACCGGAGGGGGCGAGAGGCTTGGCGGAGCCGCCAGCTGGCACCGCGCCCCGGGGTGACAGCCGCTGGGCGAAGCCACCGGTGGGGCAAGAGGCTGGGGGCTCCCCCAGGGCTCCCCGGCAGGACCCCTGATCCCGCATTACCTAGGGACCGCTTCAGCCCGGTCTCCCCTTCCCCAGCAGCCTGGCCCTGACTCCAGCCTGGGACATAGGCGGAGGTGGGTTTATTTCCACACGAAGCCTCCCCGGCGGGGCCCGTGCTGAGGGGAGGCGTCCCCTCCTGAGGGGGAGCAGCCCCTGCCGCGAGGCGGGAAACCGGCCCCAACGGCCGCTCCCCCTCAGGGCCGGGGGCGGCCGGCTCTGCCCGCCATTAGCGCGCCCGCGCCCCTGCGGAGCCCTTCCCTCAGAAAGGGGCAGGAAAGCCGCCGCCTGCCCCCGGACTCCTCGCCCCCGCCGTGCAGCTCCGCTCCCCGACGGCCACCCCCTGGCTTCACCCTGCCGCACCTGCGGGGCGAGAGGGCGCCTCCGCTGCCGCCGGTCTCCCCCCCGCTCCGGGGCTCCCAGCTCGGCAGCACCGCCCGCTGCCGGCGACGGAAACTCACCTCCAGGCGCGCCAGGGGCAGGGAGAGGATGAACGCGAAGACCACGCCGAAATTCATCCCGACTTCAGGCCCCGCCGGCTGCGGGCACATGGACGGCGAGCCCCGGGAGGGTAGCGCTTCCCGTAGAGAGCCCCGCGGCCGCCCGGCTTCAGGCATCGAGGGCGCCGCGCGTTCCCATTTCCTCTCTGAGCCGAGCTGCTGGTGGGAGAGTTGCAGGAGCCCTTGGAAGAGGAGGTGGTGGTGGTGGTGGTGGTGGTGAGAGGAGACAGAAGTAATTCTCGGTGACTCGCCTGCCTCTGTGCTATCTCATAAGCCCGGTGGAAAAAAAATGCAGTCCCTCGAAATTATACGCATCCAGAGCCTGTGCCCCTCTTGCCGCAAGGGATGCTTCGCTACTGCCTTTTGCTAGGTGGTCCACATGCTATTTTTCCTCTTGATTTTCTTCCTTTTTAAAAATGTATATATGTAAAAGATTCTACATGCAGGTAATAATGACTCAATGTTCTTAGAAATAGAGGCACAAAATAATAATTTCGGAAAAAAATAAAACTTTTCCAAAGTTTGGTACAAAATCCAAAAATAAAATCTTCTTCCTTAATGTGTCATTTTCTTAAAAACGCTCCTTTTCTTCCTTACGCCCGCTTGCTTTTTAGCAAAAAGTTGCTACTGCACATTGAATTTCTTCCCCTTGCATTACGTTCTGGCTTCTCGTTCGAAGTGTTGGCGGTTTGCTTGGACGTGAGGTTTGCTTTGGGTTTGGAGACAGGTGAGAGCAAATGTTTTGCTCTGGGTTGCGTGTGTGTGTGTGTGTGCGTGCGTGCGCGCGCTGAGCCTTGACAAGCCTCAGAGCGGAGCCGCTACTGCCTCCCGCGCTCTGTTGCAGCAAGAAAGGGGGGGAAAAAAGCAGAAAAGGTAAAATTGAAGGGGAGGCGAGCGCGCCGATGGGTCTTTATTTTAGCCTGCGAGCTGCAAGAGAGACTAAACTGGCACTCGGGGCTGCTCCTTTTATAAAGGAGAGGAGATGGGTGGAGCATAACTTTCGATCCTCCTCTCAGCTAAGTGTCAACGTGAAAAATCTAGTGTGGGAGTAGCAGTCCATTGCTGGCAAAATAAAAAGTGTGTTAATTTAAATGATAAATTAATTAAAAATTATGAATGCTGTAATAACCCATATAATGTGGCTTTAATATCGCATGAAGAATGGGGACAGAAATTCCTTCCTCCTCAGCAAG
Source organism: Balaeniceps rex (assembly GCA_013401315.1). Lineage (NCBI taxonomy): Eukaryota > Metazoa > Chordata > Aves > Pelecaniformes > Balaenicipitidae > Balaeniceps > Balaeniceps rex. The sequence continues at coordinate 117,005 of VYZW01021918.1, forward strand.
AGATAAGAAGAGAGGAGTTGCTGGCACGGTAGTTTGTTATTTTTTTGGCGCCGGGTTCTCGCTGTTGCAGTCGGGAGCCCATTTCTCTAAGCTCCACTCGCCTTCTTCCCTGCCCTGCTACACCACTAGCTCCGGGGAGAGAGACAGCTTCAATATCTTACATCTCTTTGTGTGCAGGGGAAAAAAAAAAGAAAGCCAGAGAAATTTAAACATTGCTACAAGACAATCTGGTGTTGCTCGTGGCACCGGGAGGTATTTTGCTGCATGATTATCTCCACGATGTAATAAACATCTGAAGGGAAATTAAGCAAGCAGATATTTGCTGGGGGGGGGGAGAGGGATGGGGAGGGGAAGGCTGCTAACAGGTGAGTTCAAGAAAGAGTCATATCCTATTGAAAAAACACCCGTACGCACGCCCTCTCATGTACATACGATCTCCCGGTGCGGAGTTGCACACTCGCAAAGCACACTCCAGGCACGACCAGGGGGGGTTTCTGCACCATCTTTGTGCAGGCTCGTATCCACCGATACATTCCTGCACCGTCATGCACCACAGGCACTCGGCAGGCGTTTGCTCTGAATCCCAAGCATCTTTCCTGCTTTTTCTATGCTACGCACACGCTCCTATTCGAGCCGCTCGCATGCACAGCTACGTGCAAATTTTGTCTCATTCACACATCCCTGGGCATCCATGTGTTCTCCTTCACTCTCCCCCTCTCTCTCCCTTTCTCACATACACACACCCGCCGGCATAGCAGTGGCCTCATCTCACAGCATCACACATGCTCCCTTAGACTATCTAGGTTCCTGCGAGTCTCATGCAGCCAACCCTCTCTAAAACACACGGTCTCGCACCAGCACTCGTGTATGCACCATCCAAAGCGTCCGGGTACGAGGAGCAGCTACCAGAACTGAGCAGCAGGCAGCCTACCAAATGCTCTTCTGTAGCAGGCATCTGACAGCACCTCCCAGCTTGGCTAGCTACACCCCTGAACCCGACTTTGGTCTCATGGATGTGGATGTTGGTCAGGAAGCACAGGGACACAAGGAGGGCTGGGAGTCCTCCAGAGTTTCTTAAAATAGCATGGCTCCTCTGCTCCTCCCATCGCAGAGACAGGTAACTCAAACACAAAATGAAAGGTCCTATGGTAGGCCAGCGTGTCAAGATGCTCTTGGGTCACAAGGGATCACCGCACTTCACCCTGACCCAGAAGAGGGGGCAGATTTCCCCACAGGCGGGGAGTTCGTCAGAGCCATGCCAGCTCCAAAGCCCAGGCCATGTGAGGTGCATGAGTGCAGAGATAAGGAGTGTCCTGCAAGTCCCTCAAACCGAGGCTGAAGTGGCTTGGTCCCAATTTTGGAGCTGGAGTGGGAGGAAGTGGAAATGCAATGCATACTTTTGCTCATTTCCACCGCCAGAGACTTTAACAGGACTTTACCTTAGATGCTCCAGCCGTGCTAGCCCTGTCCCACCCCAAATTCCTCTGGACGCTCTTAGAATTCCCCTCATTCTCCATCCTGGCCCGCCAGCAGCGTACCAGCCACTTCACGTGATGACAATTTGGCTCCGACCCCCCAGCAGGGTGGAGCTACTACCCTACCTGGGCACTGAAACTCCTGCTGAAATCTGTAGGAGGCTCCAAAAAAAGGTTTTAAGAGGGCCTGGGTCTATCTCACCTCGCATCAGATGGCACTGGCCAAAGGAATGCTGTAGCCCTGGGCTCCTTGGTGGTCAGCGAGGGGAAAGCTGAGGATTTGGGATGGCCAAACCAGCTTCTGGAAGTCCTATTTGTGTAGAGGGAGCTGAGGGCAGCTAGGTCTCCAATGTCCATGACCCCATTATGTGTTTAAAGTTCATAAGGGGTAAATGGAGGCTCAGGTGCCCTTTGAGGATCTCTGCCCTCAAATAACCTGGCATGACTCCACCACCTTCACGCCATCTTGTTCAAGCTGTGTAGGGGGTCCCCCACGCCGCAGTGGCTGCCTGGCCAGGACAGAACAGCCTGCGTGTGGGAGGGTTGATTAAACTCCTCAGCAGGGAGAGATATCACCGCCGGAGAGGAGAAGGACTCAGCAGTAAGCTAGCAGGGACTGCTGCAAATTTCTTGCTCGGTAGCAACAAGAGCTGCTACAGGGCCTGGTTTTGGGGGGGCTATGTGTGGTGTGTTTTTTTTTTTTAAATATCCGGCTACGTTACATGCGAGCTGGGATAGAAATAGAGTTATTTATTTTCATGTGGATGATGCCAGGCAGTTTTTAGAAGCTCCACATCAGAAACAAAAAGCTAATCCCTGTTGAACCTCCAGACGGCAAGGAAGAGGATGTTTGGAATTTGACTAATCATCTACCTATGACCCTGCCTGGAAATAGAGCAAAATGATATTCAAGCTGCTCAGGCATCAGTCGCTTTTCCTCACTCTTTCTGCTTTTGAGACAGGGACAGATTTTTTTCTAGTGAGGTCTTTAGACTCACTGAAGGCTGTGCCAGTCTCATTGGCATTGAGTTCAAGAGGGGCGCGCGCACTTAAGACTGCTCTGCCTTGAGCCAGCTGGGTGATCCTTTGATTCTCTTGCTTTTGTGAAATTAGCTTGTAATTTATCCCACGAACCCCTAAATCTAATGGGGATGACTCTATCTTCCCCTCACCTGGCCTGTGGGGTGGGTGCGGAGGCCTGCGGGGCTATCGGTGTCCCAGATGTCACAGGACAAGAGTTTGAAACCACCATTGCATATGGTGGGAAGATACTTTGAGGCTGCATGAAGCGGCTGGACCGTAAAAATGTCCTGTTAGAGCATCACGACTTGACAAGGTCCGGTCGCAACTGTGCTAGCTGGCAATGGCCCTGCAGTCAAACCGCAACAAAACCAGAGATTTCATAAGAGCCTGTAGCAGGGATTTTTATTAAAACACTTTCACCACCACTACAGCTTTCTAACCTGCGAACAGCTGAACTCATCTCCTCGGTTATTTTCTTATCACTAGGGAGGAGGGCAACACGTGTCCGAGGACAATAGGCAGTTCGTTGCTGCAAGGCTGCTCTCCCCTCATCTTATATCGGTGGAAAAAATGATCCAGTAGCCACCATCCACAGAGGCACAATATGAGGGGTGATATCGTCGTCTTTTTTTTTTTTTTTTACTTTTTTTTAGAGGGGGGAGAGAGTTGTGAAACAGCAGGAAGAAAAACAGGGCTTACAATGGAAAGCAGGACTCAGTCTGAACAGCTGAGGTGTCTCAGCCTCTCCATGATGAGTCCTATTTTGAAAAACAATCAATGGAAAGAAATTAGGAGGTGTTGACAGCCAACGTGTAGTCAGCCCGCCCACTCAAGGTATCTAACTTAGGTGTTGCTCCCGCTCTGGTCTCTAAGTTCAGGAGAACGATGAGCAATCCCCACGCCTACTCTGCGGGGCTGCCGCTGCCGTCAATGGAGGGGAGCAGCCATGACACTGAAATGAAGCACCTAGAGTAAGTTTGATGCCTCGTTTACACCAGGAGGCCCGTTCTGTGGGCACAGCAGTTTTACACCACATCACCCGGTTGTATGAGGTTTATCCTGACCCAAGCGATCAGAACAGAGTCACCATATGTAGCTTACGCCGCTGTTTACACCATTTGCCCCAGAGGCTGCCACCGTGGGAGCTGCGCTGACTTCCTAACGACTGAGTTTGGTCTATCAGAGGAAGAAAGGAGGAAAGGAGAAGAGAGACCAGAGGAAGGAGACAGAGACAGGCAGGGAGCCTGGTGTTTATATTTGGTGCTGGAGAAAGGCAGAGCCTCGGGGTGTCCAGGGCTTGCATAATTCGCCTTCTAGCCCCTGGTGCTGGCAGGGAAAATGCTTTCCAAGGATGAGTAAAGCCCTCACAGAGCAACTGGCTCCAGGGGAAAGGGAAGGTGTCACCTGGCAAGCAGGCATTCAGTGGGACCTGCCAGGCTTCCTCCGGGAACCCCCCCTCTGCCTGTCTCTCCCCGGTGGAGGGATTCCCCCAGCCCCTCACCACCTCCTTCATCTCACCGATTCCTGGCAGAAGCCTGGCAGAGAGGAGAGGATGGGGAAGGGGGACGAGCGCACGGATGCATGCAGAGGGCAGAGCACGGCCCCTGACAACGGCAGAGAGGGAGAAGGCTTGCACCGGCTGCAGCTTGCTGCCCCGCACTTTGGGGTGAAGGAGAAGGCAAAGGCATTTCACATCTCTGCAGATGTGCAGCTCAAGCAGGATTCAAAGAGAGAAGGCAAAGCTGGGGGGACTGATTTCCCAGTGCTTTCCCGTGTGCATACACGTTCCTACGACAGGTGGGGAGGAGGGGATGCAGCCTTCCCTGCTCACACTACCGTATATTTCTCCCCCACACACCCCCAAGTTTAGGGTAGAAGGGAACAATTTCCTTACTCTGGCAACCATCCATTATGTCTATGGATCTGCTCCCCACCCCATTCCCCCTCTCTTTCCTGTTTTGATGAAAGGAAAAAATGTTCTGCTTTCCTTCTTTATTTTTCCAGACTGGTGAATAGCACTCGAAAGGAATTTCTCTCCCTCCCCCCTTCCCCTCTCCCAGTATAATAAATATATACGTATGTGTGTGTGAATACGCCACACATCGCAGGTCATCTGTTGTTTTTCAAGAGGCATATACTATTTTTGTTTCCAAATTGATTAGGTGGGCAGTGGTCCCCCTTTCCACTGACACCACCCCACACACCGCTTCCCCTGCCCTCGGCCTCTGGCACTCACCGTCTCCTCATCCTTTGCCCATGGGTCCTCAGCGAGCGGCAGTGGCAGTGGCAGCAGCGAGAAGGAAGCTTGCTGAGCCGGAGTAAAAATAGCCTGAGTTACTCAGCTCAGAACGTAACATGACTCATGATGTGAAATGGTGAGGGTCGAAAACCCAAAGCAAGCGGCTCCCCCCCCCGCCCACCTGCTATCACTGCTCACATCGCAGAGCAAAACCCACTCTAAATACTGCCTGCAGAGGGTCAGGGCATCGGCTGAAGTGGAAAGCCCCACGTGTGCTACCCCCGAGAGCTGGTCCTCCCACCCGTGCCAATTCGGTTGCGCTGACACCAGCGGCGGGCAGATTTGGTGACGCTGCACCCAACCCTCAGCTCATTTACCTTCCGTAAGCCACGGGCCCCAAGCAAAACTGGCATCCCGTTGATACAACGGGTCAAAACACCCTGCGGCACCCTTGTGCCGGCGTAGCCAGCAGCTGGTTCGCAACAGCACAAATGCAGCTGGGCGCCCCGGTGTGCCTGCACCCACTGTGGCCTGAGCCTGTGACGGGGGAGACGAGCGGGTTTGTGCCCATAGCCCACCCTGCGCCCCATCCCCTCCCCGGGCAGGGTGCTCCCTGCGCACTGTGGAGGACACCCTGCTCCCTGGGGTGCAGAGGAGAGCAACGCCCCTGGCATGGCGGGAGGCAGGCCGTTGCTATCTGCTGGCCTGTGTAATAAAGGAGGGAGTTTAAAAATAGACTTTGAGCTGCAATGCCGGAAAGGCAGCGAGACGTATAGAGCGGGTGTGTATTTATCCTACACGCCCTTGCATCTGACGCCCCGCTGGCATGGGGACCTGCCCCAAAGCAAAGGTGCTGCTTGCTGGTCACGGGTGCTCACCAAGGGGCCCTCGTGCCAGTCCTTACCGCCACCTTGACCGCGGATGGCGGTGGGTGCACGGGGTTCAGGGGAGCCCCGAGCTCTGCCTCGCAGGTACCAGGGCTGCTCAGAGACGCTCACCCACCACCTCATCCCAAGGCTATTTGGAGCAGTGGGGCACGCACCTCTCGCCCACGCTGGACTGACCCAATCCATGACTCCTCCGCCCCCGTATACCCAGACAAAGTGGCATCTCTCAGGACAAAGCCTTTCAATAGATCCCCTGCCCTCTGCCCTCTCCCAAACAATGAGAAATCAAGCAATATTGTCCGAGCTGAATAAAAAGATCTAAATTTAGAGTGTCTGATGTGTTCTTGGTTTCCTGCCATGACTCCCCTCCTCCTCCCCAGCCTCCCTCTTCATTGCTCGCGAGCCTTGTGCACAGAAAGGTTTCTGATGGGGTGAGATCACCACCAAGACCCTGTCTCCGCAGTGATGAGACAGAGGGGAATACCAAGTTTGACTCTGGTCTCTATTTTTGTAGGGCAGGGAGAAGGAGAGCACACCGTGGTTTTGCCTCACTGGCTTAGATGTGCAGAGAGGAGAGGGAAACCTAAGGTCAAGGGAGAGGGAACTTTCTCTCCCACTTCAGTCTCCTCGTGTCCCGGCCCTGACGTGCCCCAAGCACTCTGTCCATGCTTCCACCTGCTCACACCATCCTTGCCTCCAGCTCTGGCACAGCAAGTCCTTGGAGCAGCGCTGCCCCTGTGCTGTTCCAGCCCAGAAGCCCTGGCTTGTAGGACCCTCACTGTCCTCCCGCTTTCCCCGAGCAGGTCTGGCAAGAAGCAAGCAGCTCAGAAAGAGCAAATAGAGGCAGAAAAAAGCCCAACCCAACTGAATAAAAAAACAAGAGGGGAGGGAGAGGAGGGGTGTTATCCAGCAATGTACTCCTGATGTTTAAACAAGGGACTCCCTTGGGTTGGTGCCTGATAAGGCTGGGTGTCAGGGGAATCTATTCATTTGTTTTCCTCTTTAAACAAAAAGGCCTTCCCATAACCACAGTGAGGAAGGAGCCAACACCTCTTGACGAAAGGACTTGTCTTAAGTGCACACGCGGGAAGCCTTTCTGTCTTGCTCTTGGAGAGGAAAATAGCCTAGACTGTGAGTATTGACCACACTACTCAGTGTCCGTGGAAAGGGGAGCACGGGACAGCAGTATGTTCTGCATGAGGATGGACACCAGGAGCTAACTCAAGCTTGCCAGCACGTCTGCGGGGTGTGTGGAGGTGCAGGGATCCAGGCAGATGGGCTGGGGGACTGCCTCCAAAGCAAGGAAAACTCCTCCCGCCCTCCTTCAGCCTTGAACAGTGTCTGCCGAGAGCCTCCTCCGACCCTCCCCGGCTTGGTGGCTGAGTCGGCGAGCAGGTGGAGCCGGGCTTTGAGGCCAGCCAGGCTCTCCCACGCTTCGGTCTCTTTCTCTGGCTGCATAATCTGGCGGGGGGGGTGTGTGGTATGAGTCTTTATTACTATTATTATTATTATTATTATTATTGTTATTATTTTCCCTTTTGCCAAGAGTTTGGGGGCAGGCTCTTTGTAATGATGCTCGCGTGTGCCAAGGACAGCACAGCAAGCGTGCCAGAGCCGTCGGTGGGACAGGAGGGGGGAAGGAGCAGCGCTAGGTGCTCACAGGGAGGAGTAGAGCTGCCACAGCCCTGGCCGATATCGTGTGAGCAGGCAGAGAAACGAAGCGGGGCTGGACCTGCTGGGGCAGAGAGGAATGCCCCCCCCCGCTTCCTTCTAAGCCAGGGTGAACGGCACACGGGGCTCGAGAAGCGAAAGGGAGAGCCAGAAGCCATTAGTTGGTGGAGAGCAAGTTTAATGCCCGTTCCCAGCTCAGAGGGATTGGCAGCGCTGGAGGCTGGGGAATGGAAAAGTTCAGGTCTCCCGTTCCACGTGCAGCCACTGCCAGAAAGCATCAGGCTAATGGATGCAGCAGGGTGGGAAGGGAAAAACCAGCAACAAGGCCACTGGAGATGAGGCCTCCTACCATGGTCTGGCTTGTCACCAGCGTGAGGGAGCAGCAAGAACAGGGCTGCTCCACAAGAGGGGACAAGCCAGGAGCCAGGACTGACCCCAGCCCAGGTGGTGACCCCACTGATCTGGGCACAGTCCCTCAGTACCTGAGCAGAGACAGAAATGGGACTGGCAACGAAGCGACCTACAAAGCGGGTCTAGAGTCCATTTAGGAAAACCAGTCAGTAAGCCAGGACAGCAGGAGGTAGGATCGGGCATGGGCACACCTACAGCATAGCTGGGGTTAAATGGAGCTCCTGGGCCATGAGGATGTCTGGGGCCAAGTCCCAGTTGAGGCTGGCCAGGACAGATAGGGCCCAGTTGTCAGGACTCAGGGTCCTGACAACCATCAAGGTATGTTCTTACACCTTGTGGAGGTCTGGGCTTGGTGGACGGCTCCTTGTGAAATGCCCTGGCTGCTGTTGGTTGGGTGACACACAGCCAGGGCAGGGACATGGAGCTGGGCCAGGATGGTGGCACAGAACCACGTCAGGGTCACAGTGTGGGGACAGGGGACTTGGAGCCAGGTTGGGATCATAACTTGGAAGCAGGGCAGGGACTTGAATCTGCTTCAGAGACACAGACATGAAAAAGCTGTCCCAGAGGCAGGCAGACACGGGGAGGGGTGCCAAGCCCCCACTGTGGAGAGGCCAGGTAGCGGTAGGTGGCATGGGAGAGCCAGCGCTGAGGAGCCACCCTGAGCCACCTTTTTCTGAGGGACAGAAAAAGGGATGCAGTAGCTCCCTAGGGTCAGTGGGGTGCAAGGTCTGTGACTTTCACTGGAGGAGGAGGTGTGGAGCCAGGTCCCTCACAGGCCGAGGACCAGACTCCATCGTGCGCAGCTCAGGACTGGAGAGACCTCAACCCACGGTCAGCAAGCAGCAGGAGCAGGACTGCCCCACACAGGGGACGAGCCCAGGGCCAAGCACAATCCCAATGCAGTCCCACAGGCCATCAGCACTGCCGAGGTGACGATAGGGACAGATTCCAGTCACAGCCCTAGACAAGGCAAGGTCTGGTCAGGAGCAGCAGGAGACAGGGCTGGAGACAAGGCTGCAGCGTAGGTCCAAGGTTCATCCTGGAGACAAAGCTACCACCAACTAAGGTCTAGAGTCCATCTGGGACAACCAGTCAGGAAAGCAGGACAGCCAGGGACAAGGCCAGGCACAGATACACCTGCAACATAGCTCAGGCCAGAAGCCTGACCTGGTACCTGGACCTGAGCTTAAATGGAACCCCTGGGCAGAGGGGTGGTGGTCCCAGGAGAGCCTGGTTGGGGCCATCAAGCCCCACCGATGTGCTCAGGGCACTGCCAAGCATTAGCCATCCCCATGGCAGGACATTCCTAGCTCTTCAGGGCGTGGGGCCCATAAATCTGTCCCTGGTGAGGCTCACCATCCGGGCAGGATGTTGATTACCTAAACCAGCCAGAGGGAAAAGAGGCTTGAAAGCCAAGACACACCTGAGCAACACGTAGTCAAGCTGAACTATCCTTGCCTGGCCTCATCCTTCTTTTGCTCACTCTCCCTTTCCCTCTGGAATGACAATGCAAGATACTGCCTCCATCTCTGAAATCTATGCCAAGAAACTTTTATTTTTAAATTCGCAAACAATGACCTAGCAGCTGCTCCAAGGCTTTTTTTCCTTGCTAACAGAGTGGAAATTATATATATATTTAATTAGCTCATCGGAGCTAAATTTCCCTTCCCACCATTCTTCATTAAAGGCAGATGTAAAATGACCCCCCGACTCCAATCTCTATTGAAGGGGGTGTGACCCCTCTCCATCTTAGAAGTTTCCAGAAAGCCAGTTTCTCCCACCCTGCCTCTTTGCTTTGTCCAATTGTTGGTAGAGGGAGCCAAGAGTTTAAAATGCCATTTTGGCTGCCTCTCCATTATCTTGGGCAGAGGGAGAGCTGAGATACCTAAGAGAATGGAAAAATCCCAATAAAGGAGGGGAGTGTGGTACAGATATACCCTCACGTCTCGCAGCCCATTGGACCCAGCTGGGATCTAAGGATGCTTTCTTGTTGTTAAAAAAAAAACTATTTTTTTTTTAAATATCAGCCATCTCAAGTTCTTGCTGGACTTGAAGTCAAGCCCAGCCTGCAGATCTTTACCCAAAGACTAGCCCTTCCCCATGCATTGGCCATGTGCCACTCCAGGGCAACTCTCCTGACCTTACGCAGGGCAAATGGCACCTGGGAGCTCCCCGCAGCCTTGCACTGCCCAGACGGGGCTGCCCGCACTGCTCATGCTACCGGCAGAGGACCGTCATCACCGTGTTAGGATTGTCCAACACAGTGCGTGCATTCATCGGCCTGAGGCACGGCAAGGGGATACAGTCTCCCGTTCATGCCTCTGATGAAAATTTGATTAAAACACGCAAAACATTTTGTTTTCTTTGTGTTCCCCCTGAAGGGATTCCCTGAAAGCATTACTTTTCTTCTCCTGTCCCCTTTTTTGAGGAAAGGTACTGGGCTGACTGCCCTGGTCCCTAAGGTCCAGAAGTGATGAAGGAGCACACATCCCCTGTCCCCCGACTCCGCCAACCTGCCAAGACATTTGTGTGGGCAGTGGGAGACAGAGTTCATCGCATGCACATCCTGTACAACCGCCACTCCCCCAGTTTGAGAAGGAGCATGTCCTCCAAGGTGCAACAAGACCTCATCCTTTCCACCAAAGCAGCCAAGCAGGGATACCTGAAACATGAATTTTGGTATCTTTGCCACATCTCAATCTTTCTGCCATCCTTCTTCTCATTCTCCTCACCGCCCCCCCCCCAGTTATTTATGGCCTGGATCTGGACTTGTCTTAACTAAGCAGAAAATAATATCATGCTGGATGCTTCTGGCATCTGCTACAGCGACTTGGACTTGACTCCAAGCCATCGATCTAGGTGGTTGGCTCTTGCTTTGAGAGGTATCCTACAGGATTTTGGGATCAACGGTCACTAGATGTATATGCTGTGAGTTAGACCCCTCTGAGTGCTCCAGCCTCCCAAGTCAATCTGCTTGGCATAGGTCCAAGACAGGACATGCCAGACTGGCTGTTTTGGACCTGGCAGTTGTTGGCAAGTCTGGGCTTCTCTGCATCGCCCCAGCCCCATGCCGGGTATGCCTCAAAGTTTGTGAGTTGTTTGATTACTGCCTTAATCTCCTCCAGTGTCTGAGCCACAATAGAAGGTCAAGTCAGACGTAAAGGCCAGCTCCTGCCGCTGCTCCGGAGTGACTGCGAATAGGTCAGACTTATCTCAAGAAAACACAGCTCCAGGAATGGCGTGACCTCTCTTGTCAACCTGTCTGGCCTCTCTTTCTCCTTCCCTCTGGCTCGCTCCCAGCGGGACCCTCTGCGGGGCTGCCGGGGCTGCAGGAATCTCAGCAATGCTGGTCACACAAAGCCCTCCCTGGTGACAATAGCTCCTTCCTTCCTTCCCCCGTTCCTCCTTCCACCTCTGCAGCTCTCACACCTTCCCAGAACTGCACCCGGGCCCTTCCAGAGGGTCCTGAGCAAAACCCCCCTCCCGCCCTCCTCCCCCAGCCCGGCTGGCCCCAGCCGTGCAGGGCAGCCAAGTGGGTGCTTTTGGGAAGGAGGGGTGTCCGCACGATGCGGTTCTTCTTGGGAACAGATGTATTTACATCTCTGTCTGTGACTGAGGGTGTGGTTTCAAAATTGGCGCAAGTCACTTGGAAAAAAGTTTCTGGAGAAAGCGGCTCTCCTGCCTTTTCCCCTCTCCCTCCAGATGTGCATTCCCTCTTTTTTCTCCCTGGTTTGTTCATTTTTCTGGGATTGTTTTGAGCCGGATCAGCTCCAACTTGCCACCCTGCCACCTCCTTGCTCATGCTGACATAGGAAGCTGGAGAAGCCATGGCCAGGATGGAGGCACCAGCCCTTTTGCTGGCAGCAGAAGCTTAGACCAGTGGAAACCAATCCTGAAACCACTCACTCCAAGACCCCCTCTCTCTTCATGCTGGTGAGTATCCCTATGGCTATGTGGGATGTATGTATCTATGGTTCTGCTTCCACTCAAGGGATGCTCCACACATCTCCAGAAGGCCACATAAGTGTGTGCAGGGAGATTTTTGCCATATAATTTCTTGCATGGGAATGGATGCTGTGCAAATGGCCCAGAGGTTCTCTACGGACTCGCACGTGTCCCCATATCTGTGCCTGTGGGATCATCTGTTGTTTCTCATGTGAGGCGGCTGCACGCCACGGCACAGCTTTGCCTTTTCCTTGCTCACATGGAGTTTGACGAGCCTGGAGCTGGGAGCCAAACCCACACGAGCTGCTCCATTCTTCTGGGCCTTGGCTGAGAGAAGCGAGGCTGGAAGAAGCTGTAAGGTTGCTGTAACCCACTGTCTTCTCCCCCTCCTCCTCAGCCTATTTCCTGACACAATTCCTATATAGGACGAGTTTCAGTTGCAATCAACTGTTAGGTTAATGAAACCCTGAATTAACCCCCCTTTTCTCCCCCCTCTCCAGGGAAACCGTCCCAGAGGGCAAAGCAAATCCTGGCTATCTGTTCTCTGCTCCGAGGGAGGCACATTCCCAAGGACATGTGTGGGAACTTGGGCTGGAGTGGCCTGCGGGGAGAGGGCTGGTTGATACAGACCTTTAACCCCCCCCGCACATGTGTGCGCAGGACACTTGCCACCCTCACCGAGGATGGTAGGAAGAGGGGGAGGGAGAAGTGGGATGGTGTAATTGGGATTTCTCTTGCCCAACAGACAGCAACCCCCCAGGGCACCAGCAGATAACAGGGCAGTGGCTGGCAAAGGCGTGAGAGCTTTCAGGCGTTGCCTGGCAAGGTGTTTGCTGGCCCCAGACATGCTGGTTCGCTGGTGGTCTGGAGGGTGACCTGGCTGTGTGGCTTGGAAGAAATCACTGGATTTGGAGAGAGTCTGCTCCCTTCCTTCGGGAGCTTTTCTACTCAGGAGCAAAGCTAGTGCAGGGCCACTCTGACTGCCGGCTTAGCCAGGGGTGGTAAGCACCTTTTAAAACCTGCTGATGCTGGACTAATTGGTGTATTTTTCTAATGTGGTGCCTTTCCTCATTCAAGGTTTGCCCTGAGGTTCCTGCCTGACATTTTTTGCCTTTAGCACTGATGGAAATTACCAATCTAAAGACTTCAATATATTAATACTGTGAAATTTTGTTTTCCTGCCTCTTCTTCTGGATTGAGGGGTTGCAGCTTAGCTCATGGTGGGGCTAGAATAGTCTTTCCCTCTGCCTTTTGTGTTCAAGCTGGCATGCTAAAGGAGCAGGCTTCCCCCTCATTTGTGCCTTTACTGCATCCCAGATCTGGAGTGATGCTGGCCTCCTTCTGCTGAGGGACTGGGCTCATCAGGAGCCGGCAGCAGCACGGTGTTCTCCAGCCCTGCTCTAGCTCCAGGCAGGGATGCAGCAATGGGGTCTGAATCATAAAGACCTGTGATTTTTACCGAGAGGTGGTGCTGGGTAGAAATGCCAATCTCGGACTGATGTTTCTGTAAAAATGCGGGCAAGCTGGAAGGGGTTGGGGGGAGGGAGCGTGAGTTATGCAGAACAGATCCTTTAGTCCTGTCTGGCACTAGCAATAATAGCAACAATAGTAATATTCATCATCATCGCAGCATTCAGATATCAATTTCCATCGTGCAATTTCTGTGTGTGCACTGACTCATTTATTTTCCCTGGTGAGACAGGGAGGAATTGTTAGCCCACGGCAGATGTGGGGAAGCAGACATCCCAAGCCCTGCGGAGAGGGCCAGTGGTGGGGTTTAGCTGATAAATCAGTCCCTGCCTTCTAGTTCCAAGTCCACGAGACTCTGCGTGGTAAGTGTCTAGTAAAAGACGACTACCCTGTCATGGTACGCCAGCCACAGAGGACTCGGTGAATCAAAGTAACCGTCTCTCCAAAACTGTTTGAGATGATTTTTTCCCTAGCAAAGCTGCTATGGTGTGTGGGCACATGGGAAGGTATTTACCACCACTGTAAGCTCCTGAAGTCATGTTATGGGCTTTAATTTTCAGTGCTGAGGCTCTGGCACCTCACAGTGGGACTAAATCAGCTAAGAAGCGTATCTAACCACGGAGCCATCCATGTGACGCATGAGCCACCGAGTGCAATGAAAGGCAGGCTCGTGGCTGAGGCCTTTTTCCCAGGCCGGCCTCCCCCGCTCCCAGCTGTGCTGGGCAGGGACCCTCTTTGCAGCGATGGGACCGTTGCGTCTGCAGCTCCGTGTCATCGCCGGCCATGCCTGCCCGCATTCAATAGCAGCCATTGTCCCGGGGAAAGGTCACCCAAGCCAGGCACGCAGACGACAGCGAGCGTGGAGGCTGCTGCTGGAACAACTGAGCACGGGGAAGGGAAGCGGGGGCAAAGGGCAGAGGGGACCGAGGGGATGGAAGGGCCAAGGACGTCGGAGGAGGTCTGGGTTGCCTCCTGCTTGGGGGAGGTTTTAGGTCCGTACGTAGTGAGGAATCGGACGATTTCCACAGGGTTAAGCTTGCGTTTGTGTGGGCAGCACATGGACCCTTGTTGGGAAACGTCTAACACCAGAAAGCTCAAGGCTTTCCTAGGCAATCTGCTTTTCCCATAACTGGCTGCGCTTTTCTTTTCTTCCTGTCTTGAGCGCAGCTCTTGCAGGGCTTTAATGGCTTTAGCACCACACCTACAACAGACATCATCTAGTCTCCTCTTACACGTCTCAGTCCCCAGACAAGTGCTTTAGTGATTTAGTATGTCTGACCTTGTGCCGTGTGCCATAATGAAGGAATGTCCTCTGCATGGGATCCCATCGCCTTTATCGTCCCGACGAGGTGCTGCGTTCGCAGTGCTGGGGATTTTTCCGCCTGTTCAGCAGTGAGACCTTCTCTCCCCAGCCTGTTAACGTTGGGTCATTTTGTGCTTCTTACTGAAGCTTCACAAAGAAGCGGGGCTAGAGCCATTCTGGCAGTCATTTCCTTTCCCCTCAACCCCTCTCTCTGGAAAACACACTGGAATTTCACTAACAAATATTCCTCCGATTTCACGATCAGATGTCTGGGCCGTGAGTCCCACCCTTGGTTTCTGTAACACGGCTTCTACCAGCCCAGGGTGGGCGTCTGCCTCCACCAATTCCTGCCTGCCAGGATATCCATGAAACCACCGCAAAGTCCAAGCAATTGCCAGCATTTTTTCCTAATCTATTCATAGTTCTGTAGGGCTTTAGTCAATGCTCTGGAAGCATATGCTATTGGGTGATCATCTTGCATTTGAACAGCTGCTAATCTCTGCAAATTTGCATTCACCCAGGTTTTTAGCCTCCTTGTTAATCTCAGGGCATTTAGTTTTGGGGTTTCTATAACAAGTATTTTTTAATTTTCTAAAGCAGTTCTCATTATCGGAGGGATCACCCTGGGACAATCATTCTCCAGGGAGAATAGAATGGAGATAAATTAGAGATGCATTTAATTTTAATTCATTTAACATGCCCAGGATGAGCTGGAGGGTGGGCAGGGCAGCAGGGGAGAAAGAAAAGTGAGAGCAGCTTGCCCCTGGGTACCTGTTGAGAGAGGCCTGGCTCATTACATTATGAGACATCCTCATTTAGGAAAGATCACAGACCTGGGTTTTGCCCCAGACCCTGTGGAACCTGGCTGTGCCCCTGGGATATGTCTGCAAATCTCCAGGAGGCTCCTCTGTTTTGGGATCCTTCTTCCCAACCCGTCGCCTCCCAACCTTCTCCCTGTCCTTCCTCTGCAAGCCAGGGGACTAAGGGGGGGGAGGCAGAGCTACTTTTCCAAACTCTGCCGAAGCACACTGCCAGCAGGAGACCCTGGGAGAGCAGAATGCAGCGCTGCTTGCACCAAGCTGGTAAAGCCTCCAGAGCCCAACTTCCCCTGGCTGAACCTGCTTGAACCTGCCCTTGCACTCTGCCAGGCTTCTTTATGTTGGCACTGACTCCTCTTCAACGAAAAAATAAGGGGACTTTCCCAGGCATCCTACTTTAGTGGTACCAAAATGAGACAACTCTGAAAACGGACTGTTCTCAGCTACGAATATCCTTCTGCTTTTGCCAGGCTTGACTCTGCAAGGAGCTTTGGTGGCTGCTGCTATTTGGGTCAGAGTTCCTCTCTTTGGCCAATTTCTTCTTCAGACTCCAGTTATGATTTCTGGTCAATTTTATTCCAAACCAGCACGTCAGCCACAGCCATTTCTAAAATCTCAAGACCTTCAGAGACATGTTTCTGTGAGAGACCTCAGTTACCGAGAGAAGGGTCCTTGCAACCTCCAACATGAGAGAAGAGAGTGAATATATTTGCGCTTTCTTTGACTTTGGCTCTACAAAGATTTTGTCCCCCATCCCCGTGCTGAACAGACCCTTTTACTTTGATTGCCTTATGACCACTTTTTCAGAGGTTTGTCTGTGCTACCTAAAATCCCCAAAGCCCTATCAGAAAAGGACTGAGTAGCAAAATTAAGTGTTTTCTTCAATATATCCATAATCCTGAGATCCTGTTGCTAAAATGGAGTTGTTTAGAGCCATTTGAGATGTCTTAGGGTATCTGAGACACATGAAGGGGCTGGCAGATCTGCCACGGGACTTACTGGAGACCAACACCCGTCTGGAGTAGCAGCTGGAGGCCAGGCAGGATACACTACTGCATCTAAAACGAAACTGGATACCAGTATGTGGGCAACTGCATCAAACCACAGCTGAGTGAGTTGCAAGTGCATCCCCAACTCGAGCGAAACAACCTCAACTGTGGCACTGAATAAACGTGGCACTACCAAGCCTTACAAGCACCCTGTCTTCTCTGCCAAATTAAATCCGGTTCTTGCACTAACACTGAATTGAGCTGCTTGTCAGTTCTGCAACAAAATAATTTCATCCCCGCTCAGGCTGGCCATCTGTTCACTCTTTGGATTCACATGGTTTTATGCCTTAGCTCTGTAACCTGATGATCAATAGCTTCGCCATTTCTGGCAGCTGGTGTGCTGCATAAAATCTTTCCCAAGTGCTCTTCTTACATGGATGGGTGGAAGGAGCCTTGAGATTTCACGACGATGTTGACCAGTAGTTTCTTCCTGCTGCCGCCAGAACGGAGCACAGGTCTGCACCATCTCTGCCTCTCCCACATGCGGTGGCACGGACTATTTCAGCTCTTCTGCCTGCCCTTGAGGACCTCGCTGCTATAGGGTCATCTAACTACCTGCAGCTACCTCCTCCCATCCTCAGCCAGCAAGCTCAACCCACTCTGCTTCTGCCAAAGATTTAATGGGCTTTGGTCACAGCGTAAGTGTGCTGCATCTCACTGCAGGGCTGATAAGAGCCTGAGTTTTATTTCTCGGCCTCAAATACATGACGCTGATCAAGGTTGCGGTGAGTTATATCACCGTCACGTGGCCGGGGCCACCATGCACTGCCCATGCTGGCTACACAGCTGAGCGTGTGCTGGGACTGGCACGAAACCATGATACCCTCAAAGCGAAGCAAATGGCTCTCTGTTCCCTGGGGAATCTCCGGTGTGTTTGGTGAGGGGTGCAAAACCCAAAGGCCCTGTGGTGGGTGCTCAGGCAAGGGCAGGGGTGCAGGCGTGTGCTTAGGGGTGCCTGGCCAGCTGCGGGGCAGGGAGTGCTGTGGCTGGGAGCCCTCATCGCATCCCCATTTGGCCAGGGGTAGGGGAGAAGAGGCCCCCTGAGGGACAACAGAGCATTGAGCTGCCGTATCTCTCCAGGGAGAGGGAAGCGGAAAGGTGATAAGAGCCCTCTTGGATGAGGAACTCCTTCTCACTTTCCCCTTTCTGTTTGCCTTCATCAGAGATAACGTGAGTCTCAGGCAGCTTACTGGGACGACAAGCTGCCAGCATGAGAAGGGACAGCCGCAGCTACCCCTGTGTCCACTCCCCTGGGCACGCACCCACGCCTGCCACCCTCTCTGGTGGGCTCCCACGGGAGCAGCCTGACCACGGCCTGCTCTCCTTCCCCCCGTGTCTGACCTGTGTCCTCAGGTCCCCTTGTGCGACGTCCTGTTGATTACCATCAGGAGCTGTAACCTGAGGAGCAATTCGGAAAAGAGGAGTGAGCTTATAGGCAGTAAAGCCAAGGCTGATAAAGGTGGCAGAATATTTGGGCAGCCTTTCACTGCAGCAGTACCTACCTGGGAGGGAGCAGGGAGCATCTGAATGCCGCCCCATACGTTCTCCAGCCTGGGCTGTTCACACTGTTGGAAGAGTTGGTCCCTCCTGGCCCTCAAAGTCTTTGAGCCCTCCAACTGTATCGCATGGTGGTGGTCTTTCCAGCTACCACCGCCCTCTCTCAGCTGGCCTCTCCAGGTCTCACAGCCCACCGCCGGGGCACTGTGAGGCTGTCCAGCACCTTCCCATAATGGTGGTGGGCCATTTTCACACTCGGGATGCCAACCACGGACCTGCACCAGAGCCAGGTTGCAGACTACCATGAGCAACTCAGAGCACCCGTGACAACTCAAACCTGGCAGTGTATGCAGGCCAAGGAGAGCAGCCAAGGACCAATACCTCTGACGATGGCCAGCTGGAGGACCCCAGCACAAGATTCTGCAGGCTTTGCCTGGCGAGGCCACGTTCTTAATTCTCAGAGGCCCTGAGTCCATCTCCTGCCTCCACAGATGTGGTGGGTTTGAAATTAGCAGAGCTCTGGGAAGAAAGGCCCAGAGGAGCAGTCATACCAAACCACAAGTCTCTTCTGTAACTACCTGAACTATCTCCAGGCGAAGAGGTAATTTCCAGTTGCCTTTCCTAAACCCAAAGATGACCACTGACTGCTTAGACTGATCCCCTTTTCCCCTGTCCTGCGTGACACAGTCCAGAAAATCTTGCTTGCCAAACCTCTCCCCCAGCCCATGCTGTTGTGGCTGTGAAGCCTCCAGTGACCGATCCTAGCGATGTGGCACAGTGAGGTACAAGCATGTTATGGGCTCAGTGGGAGCTCTCTGGGAGAAGGGAAGAAGACAAAAAGCAGTCGGACCCAGTGAGGCTCAGCCTGTTGCCAGTTTTCTCAAGAGAGGCTCAGCTGCACAGCGCTCGGGAATCCCAGAGCATGACTGGGCTTGCTGGTTGCCTCCTCAGCAGATGTGACTGACGAACAGTTTGGCTTGAGATTTGGGCTGTGGTGGTGCCCCAGCTCCACACCTTCCTGCCTGCTCCCCCTTGCCAACAGCAGGGAGATTGGCCATTTGCTCTGGTAGTTCAAGAGGAATAACCTGCCAGCTCTTCGAGGTGGGCGTGGACATCCAGATCAGGGTCTACCCATTGGTGTGAAGCAGCAAATGAGAGAAAAAACAAGGAGAAAAGGCTGGATGATGGAGCAAGAAGGCCAAAGCATGGAGATAGTGTTTTATCTGTGATCGGGGCACAAACCCTTGGAGCACGAGAGTGATCCTTTCTCTGTCCAGAGCAGGATCTGGGAATGGCCCTTTAGACCTGGAAAAGACCTCAGTCCTTTTAGGAAGGGACTCTTGAGCACAGATTCCAGTGAGGTGACTCAGAGATGTCTCTGTCCTCTGAGGTCCCCAGTGGGTGCCACTCAACGCTGGGCAGTGCCCAGTCCCCTGCTGTGCCGCAGCTCGGACGCGCTTGCTGGGGTGCCCGGGGATGGGCTGCTGGTCCCTCAGCCATCCCAGCCTCTGATTCATTCCTGCTGTTTGTTGCCAGTCCCTGCCAAAGGGAAGGCTGGGGAGAGCGCGGGAAGAGGGGGTGACTCAGCCTCAAAGCCCAGGTGTCTGTCCTAGCCGAGGGACACCTGAGGGCTTCCGGTGTGGCAGGAAAACCGTAGGAAGGGCAAACATTCCCAGAGGAGCCATGCAGAATAACTGCAGGAGAACAAGGGTTTCCCTGCCGCATTGTGTGCCTCCGCATCTGGGAATCTCATCAAGCCCACGCGGCAGAGTGAGCTCATAGCCAGGGTGGGAAGGCAAACCCGCGGGTTTTGTCCACCCTGAAGTCCCCTCCAGCCATCCCTATGACTCCCTGTTGTGCTGCCAATGCCAGTAGCTGAGTTACTACCTCCTCGTCCCACCATAGGTGGGTCGGGGCGATGCCATGGTCCTCAGCAAGCATGCTCTTGAAGGTACAGGCACACTTTAAGTAGCACCAGTCACCTCCCTGCCCCAGCACACCCCTGTGCCAACACCTCCAGAGACCAAGTGCATATGGGAAAGTGGGGCAAGAGAGCACTCAGGAGAGCAGAAAGAAGGGATGAGGGAGAAGAAGGTACGGATGAGGGCAGAGGAGATGGTGGTCCAGACAAGGGAAGCTGGAGCCGGCCGGGGAAAGCCTGGGGCTGGGTTTTGAAGAAGTAGGTGAGATGGAGGTGGACCCGTTGTTAATGAATACTGTATTCGACCTGGCAATGGAGATAGATCGTACAGCAAGATTAGAGGTCATGGAAAGTGTATTACAAGCCCTGCATTGCTTTTATTCACTGGAGACTGTTGGAAAAACAAGCAGGAAGGCAGCACAATGGGTCCCCCAGCTACGGACATCTCAGCACACATCTGAAAGACAATGGAGAAAACGATTAACTCCAAGAGTCCTCTATCCTGTCTCCAGTAAGATGCCTGCCTTGTTTTGCCTGGCTAGGAACTAGGGATCAAATGGACAATGCCAATTAAAAAAAAAATCTCTTAGAAATTTCTTCAGGGGAAAAAGTGGGTGGGGAGAGGGGAAGAATGACGCAGCTGCTGGGATTAAGCGCAGCCTGAGTAAGCTGGGCCTTCAGCAGATGTTGACTTGCAACGGAAAGCAGGTTTGCACACAACCTGACCTGTTGCTGTGGGATCCCTCCGTCCCAGATAAGGGGTGCTTTGTTTTGAGGACGTGGTCTGGCTACTGGCTCCCATGATCCCCAGGTGCTGATGACCAGCCAGGCCTGCAAAGGTGTCCTACCTGGCCACTGAGAGCTGCAATCCATGACTTGGTCTGCAAACACCATGTCTCCATCCCAGCAGAGGGGAGGGCTAGAAATCCACTGTGGAGGAGAGGGCACTTAGAGGGAGCGAGGGCCTCAGGAGCTCAGAAGCGCCCAGCTCACACACAGCCACAGCCAGCTGGCCATGCTGGGGGGCCATGTCTCATCTGCCCCCCCTCAGATGGGAGGGCAGCCGGTGGGGTCAGGCACTGGGGAGTGGCAAGGAGGGTGCTGGGGACCTGCAGCCCCTCTTTGTGCTCTGGACCTTGGCCTTGGCTGAAAGGACAAGGTCAGGAACATCCTTGCTTGAGGTCTCTCCAAAGGTCTCTCCAGGAGGGAAATTTGCAGCCTGTCACCTATCTTAATTAGATAGATTATCTAAT
Source organism: Balaeniceps rex (assembly GCA_013401315.1). Lineage (NCBI taxonomy): Eukaryota > Metazoa > Chordata > Aves > Pelecaniformes > Balaenicipitidae > Balaeniceps > Balaeniceps rex. The sequence goes on from VYZW01021918.1 coordinate 137,970, forward strand.
TAAATTTCTCTTCCATTGGTATTCCTCTTTCTGGTAACAGATGGTGGCTTCCGTTCCCGGGAACCAGGAAAGCTGTGCATCTCTCCTCGTGTTCTGCCACATCCTCGCTCACGACCACATCCCCGCTTATGACCACATCCCCGCCTCTTTGGGTAACCATCGGCAGTTCACAGCGCTCTGCTGAGGATTTTAAAGTTCAGGCAGTCACATTTGTCTGACAGATGAGTGGAGGGACCCTGAGGGACCATACCACCTTCCCTACATGAGATGACCTGACTCCTTCAGCAGTGACTTGTCTACAAGACAGAGGCAGGCCAAGGAGCGTGGGCATGGCCTCTCAGGACTTCTGATCTCCACGCTGGCAGGGCTTCCCCACACCTCCCTGGGAAAGCACCACCAGGGTTCACGGCTGACTTGAGCAATGGCAAACTCCCACTCAGATGGGCAGTGGAATTGGACAGGCTAATGTGCTTGTAAAGTCCCTCAAAGATGAGAAAGGCCTGGCATGAAGTTCAGGCTGGCCTCTTGCTTCTCCTGCTGCCACAACACCAGCCTGTTTGCTCTTGCAGACCTCCCAAAGCCCATCACATTGTCCCCATGGCCTCACCCGGGTCAGCAATCTCACCGCTCTGCCACTATACTGCTCCCCGCTCAGTCCTGACCCACGTGTATCCTGTTTGTGTGGGCTTGCAAGGTTTCAATTGCTGATGCTCAATTCAAAATGAAAAATGGGGCGTGGGGGGAAACAACCACTACTTCTCCGTTAGGAGAAGCGGAGGAGGTGGGAAGAGGTGTAGGGCAACCCCTCCCGGGAACACCTGCTGCAAGCAACCCACTCACCACCGTTCTCCATGGAGCCCTGGGGAGGTACCGTCACCTCTTGGCTCTGGAGGAGAGGGGATATCCTTAACATCACTTCTTAAGGTATTTTGGCTGAGCATCCGGTCCCCTCTTCCTCTCCCTGAGTTCCTGTCCTCTGCAATGAGTGGTGACCTCAGCTCGCTCAATGGGTTGTTGGACTCAGAGATATGAGACCTCCCCATGGTCCCTTCTGGGCCAGTGGGCTACCTGGTTCATTTCCTAAGTCTAGAAATAACCTGTTATTTCAGAAGATTCTTCCCAATCTTGAAATTAGCCTCCTCGAGGGTGCTATGTTTGGTGCTTTGACTCATATACCCCCTTCTTCCTCCTCCTCCAACCTGGAATGGTCTCAGACCCTCATTTAACCACGTGTTGATGGGGTGTTATGAGGTTGTGAAGAACTGGAGAGTCTCCAGTTGAACAGATCCTCCCTGGAGGAAAACAAAGCTTTACATAGGTTGGGGAGGTTTTGCCACTCCCTACCTTCTCAGCTCTCCCTGGTGTGCCTCAGCAATCCATTTCCATTGCCTCGAGCTTGCTTTTGGGGGCACCTCTGTCCCTGGAGGTACTCTGAGCATCTATTCCCTTGCCAGCATGGCCCCTGAAAGAGAAGCCTCCCCTGATCCTGAAAACATCCCTGCTCTAACCTCCATTCAGCACACGTCATTGCTGATCTCCCCTTCCTCTGCCTTTCCACGTTTCCCTTCCCAGCCCTGCTCCTGGACACGTGTGACAGCCCCCAGGTCTGTTCTGCAGCAGAATGTGCCTCCATCCCTGGCTCCGAGATACACCAGCCCCTGGCTGTAACCTACTCCCTGGGAGCATCTTAGCTTCGCAATTCCCAGCCCTCCTGTCCTCGGCAGCCTTACCCGCTCCACCACCTGCCCCAGGAAATGCTGTTCAATATGAAGAGCAGCAGTGCTGGATCCTGCTTCCAGATCAGCATTTATCTCATGCCAGGCTCCATCCCTCAGTATCCAAGATACATTCTTAAACCTTTTGTACTCTGCATAAACATCTTTCCTTGCCCAGATCTTCTAAAGGGCCGGGCGAGAGAGGAAGCAATAGTCTACAAAGAACACGAAACCTTTGCACCATGGTCTTATCCAATCGTCCTTCACAGATGCTGACAAGTCCAGCTGTGCGACACCGCGTGAGACAGGGTCTGCTCAGGGAGCAAACCGAGATACGTAGGGTCTGAATGCACTGCGAAAGGCCAACATGTGTTGGTGATAGATGCAGAGCCCTGATTTCCTTCTTCCTGAGCCTCCAATTTCCAAGCTGGGTCCCGCAGAGCATCCCACAAGCCACCCCGCACCTGTGGCATTCTTCCCCATAACTGGAAGCCTATGAACCATCCCACCCACCACAATTTTCCCTGCTGGGCAGAGCCGGGCTCCTGGATCCACATATGGGGAGTGAACATGGTCAATCCAGGAGGAAGAGCAGGTGCGGATAAATTTGAAGCGTAAGGAGTTTGGAAGAGGACTCACAGCCTGGCGGAAACCAGCTGCCAGTGCCAGGGTAGCTCAGAGGAGAGGCAGCAGCAGCAGCACAGCGAAGGGCAGGGCTGCAGGGGCTGGGGGGAGGCTGGGATGGGGAAAGGGGGGTGAAGCTGGTGAAGAGCATCCGGAGATGTAAGTGAGGTCAGGTAATTCCTCATATAGCAGTTCCTGTGCTGCTCTGGGAACAGACAAACAAGGCCTTCCTTCCGCCCAGCTTCCTCCTCCTCGGCAGCTCTCCTTTTCAGGAGAGGCGGCTGGCCGGACCGCTCCTCCCGCATTGCTGGCTGCACCCCTCAGTGTGACTCACCTGGCCCTCGCCGCGCTCCGCAGCTTCACACCTCCCTGCCCCGCCGTGGGCAGCACAGGCAGAGGGGTCCCGCCTGGGACCCACGCAGGGCAATGGCTAGTGGTGGCCAGGGATGGCATGGAGTGGCCGGGCAGCAGCTGGCGCTGCCTTGGGCAGAGGTTGCAAAGCACCTGCTCACCCCCCCAGCGCAGTGAGGTCACGGCTGCTATTTTAGGCCGGGAAAACGCAGGAGAATAGACCTGAAATCTCCCTGCAAAGCCGCGATGGGCACTTGACCAGGTGTCAGCTCCAGCACTGGCGAGCCCGAGTGGCGGTGCTATTTTAGGGATGTATTCTTTCCCTCTGCTGGGGCTATTTTTGGAGGCTGAGTGGGTACCAAAAGGACCCGGATATGTTGCAGATAAGGGGCCGATGACATTTTGGTGCTTGTGTTCCAGCCACAAACACTGCTTGCGAAGGCAGACCCTGGGAACAGCAGCACTCCCGGCAGCAGCAGCATCCTGGCCGCTCTGCCCTTGCCGCAGGCAGCAGGGTAGGGGTGCTGTGAGCTTCGCCCCAGCAGTGCCACCCTGCACGGCTCCACAGTCCCCGGTGCTCTCCCAGGTTCAGCGGTGCCCCACAGCAGCACTGAGCCTCACGGCGTTGCTGATGGGAGATCCTCCCCCCCAGCTCTGGAGCAGGCAGTGCACATGCCATGGGGATGGGGTTATGGACCAAGGGGGTCTACATCTGATGGGGCTGGGACGGGCTCTTGCTCCTCAGCCACAGAAGGGTCTGAGATGTGAGTGCTGCCCCCTGTAACACAGACAAGGAGGGTCTTCATTGCAGGCAGCTGTGGTACACGTCCTTTTCTTGGAATTAGGGATAAGGGGGCTGGATGGGGGGAATTTCCTCGGCATAAGTGTGTCAAGGAGAAGGCTGTGACCACTGTCATCGCTTTCCACCACTACGCATGAGGCCAGGGCTTAGCGAGCTCCCCAGCCCAGCCTGGCCGGGACACCTGCGTCCCGCAGGGCCAGGGGCTGGGAGACCCAGGGGCTTTGCCCTGTGTTAGGAGGGTGGGTTTCCTGCCACAGAGGCATGCAGACAGACATCCCATTGAGGCTGGTCTTCCACGAGGATGAGGGGCTGGGGCCAAGGAAGAGCCCTTGGCACTGCTGACCCACACGTTCAGGAGAGGAAGTGCATGGGGGCTTCCTTGGCGTTCAAAAGGTGCCATGGATGGGGACGTGGACAGGGGTAGCTTGTGACTCTGCAAGGCACAGGCTTGCATGCTCCTCCTGGCCCTGAGTGAGACCGGCAGCCAGGCCCTCTGGCCTTTTTACTCAAAGTTTCCATTTGTGCCTGTGGGACAGAGGGCCCGTTGTGCACGCAGGGTGCGGGGACAGCCCCCCTGGCATTTCAGGGTGGGGGGGTGGGGAGAGCTTTGAGACAGTAGCAAGGCTGGTGCCCACGCCACCACTGCACGCTGCTCTATCCCCATGGCCGCCCTCGCTCTGCCGCACCAGCCGAAGCTCCAGCAGCTGGGGCCAGGGTAGAGGACATCCCCCTGAGTTGCCCTCCCCAGGGCTTCTCCATGCCAAAAACATCTGCTTACAGCTGCATCCTCTCCCCACCCTGGGCTCCCCCAGGTCTCCTTGCACCCCAGAGCTAGGCGTGGGGGGCTTGGGCTGGGGGAGATGGAGGCGCAGCGTGCCGGAGGGGCGGGAGCTGTGCTGGGACTGAGACAACTTGTCCGGGCCGTCTCCAGCGCAAGCCGGTGCATAAACCCTTCTGAATCTCCGTCTTTGTTCCCCTCGGTGGCGTCAGCGGCTCTTCGCTCCCTCCAGGAGATGATTCTGCTTCCGTCGCTGCTGTTTCCTGTGTTTCTCTCTCCCCCCTCGCTCCCGTAGAGCCAGGCAACACCGGCACAAAAACAGGATTCGAGCTGCTGGAGAATTACTCTGATAACAATGACCGAGGAGACAGTCCGCTGGACGGGACCCTCCCTGGAGCCAGACCAAGCGGGGGCCCCGGCTGGCTCAAGCCAACCTTTGGCACCCCCTCTTCCCCATCCCCTGGGGCTGCTGGTGCACGGGGGCGATTTCAGGCAGGGGAATGAGCATCCAGAAAGGGGAAATCCTGGGTGACCCACTGCCCGCCAGCAGGTCCATCCATCTCCACACCTTGGCCATGGTGGCCAGGCAAAGCAGCTCTGACCGTCCCCATGACAGCTCCCATCCCCACCGGTGGCCAGCAGAGCAGCAGGGACCATGCCGTGCTCTCCCTTGCCAACCCAGCTCCGTTTCCCGGGGGACAGAGTGTTTTCAGGGAGCAGCCAAGGGCAATTGCGATCTGGCTTCATCCGTGAGCAGAGGTGAAGGCAGCTCTGGCTTGCAGGCAGGACCAAGGGATACCATGCCTGCAAACATGCTTCTGTGCAGCAGTAGCCTTGGACCTGAGTGTCCATCCATTTGCCCCAGGCATGCCCGATGCAGAGCTGGGATTGCTTAGCATCCCAGATGGAGATCTGAAATTTGGGGAAGCCTCACCCAAAATCCTCTCCTGGATCTAGCTGTGCTTCTGGAGGAGGTCCGATCCCTGTCTGTTTGCCACTGCTCTCTGCCGAGGAGCTGCTGCCCTCCCAGCGCACTGGTGGAGCCATGGGGGGAAGCATCTCCCACTTCGCTTTGTGCAAAGCCGGCCGGCACAGCTGAGGCAAGGAAAGAAGGGGCTGAGCGAGCCCAGCTGACGTTGCCTGAAGCGAGCTAGGAAGCGCATGCACAGACCGATCCACTGGCAGGTCTGGAGGCAGCGACAAGCGCTGGGAAGGAGCTGCAGAGCAGGAGCACAGCTGGAGCCCGAAGAAGACACGTCTGTAACCTCGCGCCGGCTTGTCGAACAAGCTGGGTCCATGCGCGCGGGTGTCTGCGCCACCCTCCCCCCTTGCAGGTGCTTGCTCACCCCTAACCGAGTGCTCCCTTCGCCTCGCACGGCAGGGACCTGCCACTTGGGGGGCAGCAAAAACTGACTCTGGGTGACAAAAACCACCCAAGTGACATCCCCCCTGGCTTTATGGCCTGGAAACCACACCGCCTTGCCCCCCTTTAACAGGGCATCTGCTTCCCACTGGGGCTGCGGTTGTCTTGGAGGTGGTGCAACACGAGAGATACCCTGGAGATGGAGGAGCTCAGAGAAGTCCTGCCCTGTTGCAACGCTCAGCAAACGCCAGCCTTGCAGAGCAAAGCTGGAGCAGGACTCTGTCTCCAGCCTTGCTGATCCCTCCAGCCTTAGCCCTGACCTTGCTGCAGAGGATGACCACTGCCCTACCCTGTAGATGCCCAGCAGATGCACAGGATCTTGGAGCAACTGGTGGGACCAAGGCCAACCGTAGGCGTGAGTCTGTCCTGCTAGGGTCAGGGGTTTGTAATCCCCTGGTCACCAGTGGTGCTGCTGATCCGTAAATTCCCGACGAGGGAGGAAAAGCTGACTTTTGGCCAACACAGGAGGTCTCTGACCAACAGAGGCAGGAAATAGCTATGGTGAGCGAATAAATAAATGGTGCAACTGTAGCTCTGCCTTACATGGGCTTTGTGGGGAGTTTTCCTTTGTTTTTCAGGTTGGCTATTTATACCGTGGAGTGTGAAAATGATGTCAGCGAAGCCTCTGCTCTTCGCTGCGAAGAAAACCAGCCCTAAGAATTTTTTCAGGGCTGAGAGACCTCCGTGAGCAGCGAGACTCAGGGGTTGCTCACAAGGCTGGCGGAGCTGGCAGGAAACCCCGGCTGCTGTGCGATTCCCAAGGAGTCCTCTCTGCTTCCACACACCCAGCTCAGGGGGCCAGTTGTCCCAAACCCCTCTAGGATATGGCTCTGCCCCTGTAAAAGTCTGTCTTGTCTAAGATGGACTCATAACCCCCTCGCAGAACATCTCCAACTCCCTCCCAGCCTCCCCTTTCTCGCTGTCTTTCTTTTTTGCCCCCTTTTCGTCTATCCTGTTCTCCATCGCAGCTTTCAAGGGTTTCAGCTCCAGCCTGCTCAGCCCGCTGGTATTGCCCCAGGTCTGCCCTGGGAGACAGGGGAAGAGGGGACAGGGTGCCCCTCTCCTTATGGGCCTTTGCTGCTCCCCTGGGAAAGCCCAGGAGGTATTTTGGAGAGCTGAGCTCCCAGCTGGGCCATCCCCATTCTCACATGAGGCGGGAAAGCACAGGTTCAGCCTAGAAGAGGCAGGCCCTCCAAGTTCAAGCGGAGCCTGCTCGGCGGTGGGTGGTGGGCAGCGATAGCCACGCTTTGGGAAAGGAGAGGAGGAATACACCCTCCCTTCCCACCGCGCTTGTCCCCTGCAATTAGGAGCGGCAACGACAAGCCCACACGAACTGCTCAGCAGCCAGTGAAACCTCAAATGCCGGTCCTGGTGCCTACGGGCAGGGGCGGCTGGCGGTGGGGTGGGAAGGGAAAAGCCAATGTGAGTTCAAGTGTTGCCGGTGTACTTGAGACAAGAAAAACTCTTGCTGGTGACACATGCATCAGGTGTTTCCAGACGATAACAAAACCTGCCTGAGGTCATCGATATTTAATTAGCAATAGGCTTGGTTAAACATTATCCTGGGGGAAGGAGGGAGGGGAAAAGTGCTGAATTGAAGAAAGAGATTTAACTCTTTGCAGAGAAAGGGGAGGAAGAGGGAAGGTTGCCTACAAGGAGAAGGGGTCTCCATGTTCGGACCCCATTGGGCTCTGACATTAAGCTGGCCGGAGGGGAAGAAAAGCTTTGGGGTACACGCATCTCTCAGGTCTCCAAGAGAAAGAGGTGCTTTGCCCGGTGGAATCAAAATGAGCTAAAATTGGAAGCTCGGCGCCCCTGCACCCCAACGGCCCCAGGGCGGCCGAGCTCGGCTGCTGGAGCAAAACTCTGGTGAGTGGCAAGGCCGGTGGCTTGTCTGGTTTCCCCGCTGGAGCCCTCCTGGCTGCGGCCGTTCCGGCAGCTGGGGCACCGCGGCGCTTTCTCTCAGGTGGCTGAGTCACGGCCCTGCTACCTGTGCAGGTTCGCACCTGGGTCCCTGCCTCGCCGCCGTCTCCCCCGTTTCCTCCGGTGGCCAGGCCCCTGGCGCTCATCCCATGACCCATGGGAAGACCCGGCTCAGCGCCTCAGGGCAAGGAGGAGGAGGAGGAAGGCGGGGGGGTGACCTTACCTAGGGTTTCCCTTTGGGAGGAAGGCTTGGGTTGAAGAAGAAGGGATGCCGAAGGCTCGGAGTGGGGGGGATGGCCCTCCAAGCACAGCCTGACACCCCAGCATGCTCCAGGAGGAGATGATGCTGTGAAGGGCTGGCTCACTTTGGGGAGCAAGAAGCAAAGCAGCATGCAATGGAGGGGGAAAGACATGTCTCCAAGGGAAGGGAACTGCCTTGGGGCTGAAGCTTTCGTATCCTCACGCTCCCTCCCCAGCCCTGGCCGACGCCAGCCAGGTCTCCGCAGGCGCTGCGTACCATTGCGAGGGGGAAGCTGCGGACCCTGAAACAGGGAGCCGGCACCCAACTGCATGGGGCGAAGGGCTGCCGCGGCACCTCGACATGGAGCAGGGCAGGACCCAGGTGAAACGGCACAGAAATCCCACTAGCACCCACCCCGCTCGCGCCCACCCTGCTCCATCCTTCCCCAGCCCCTCGTCATCCCCCTGCTGCTCCCTGCCACCTCCCCCCTCCAAAATCCCCTCTTGGCTGCCCTGAACCTGACACCCATAATTACCCCGAGATCACAGGGACCTGCTGAAAGAGTGAGCGTGAGCCAGGCTGGGGGGGAGACATGAAAAGCAGCCGCAGCCCCTGCCTGCAGCCGGGCCCCCCACTGCACCAGCAGCCCCCCGGCACTGGGGACACCTGGGGAAGGTGCTTGCTGGGAGAGAGGGGAGCGTGAACGTGCTTGGGAGACGGACAGGACAGCACAGCCCAGTTTGGGATGTGGCCCAGCCGCAGCTCCCGCCGACCAGCCGGCATCCCTGGGCCCTGCTCCTGCCCCACAGGGAAGACCCTCTCGGAGGGGAGGAGGGCAAAGCTGGGCCGGCATTTGCCCACCGCCCCCCTTTGCTTGCCGGTGGCCAGGTGCCAGGGGATGCTCCCACTCTGCCACAAGCAGAGCCTGGGGGACAGTCAGCCTTTGCCAGTGCTTGGTGTCACCTCCCCAGGGATGCTGCGTGCTGTCCCTCCTGCATCCCTGGCAGCAGTGGCGGTGGTCTCCCATCGGCGAGCCCCCGGGAGGGATCCCCAGAGCAAAATGGTCTTTGAGGAAAGGGTTTGGGGAGATCCCCAACATGGCAGCATGACAAGAGCCCACGGCTGGGATGGGGTCAGCAGCAGGTGGTTCCCACAGCAAGGGTGTCATTCCCCCCTCCGCAGACAACCTGCCCAGCACAGCCGTACCGCAATCCTGGGATCTCACCCTCCCCTTATCCCTGCTTGTCACCAGGGCCAGGCACCAAGGTAGAGGACGGAGGTGTGGGACATAGAAATAAACTCCTGCCAGGCACCTTCCCCTCGCCAGGAGCAGGCATATTCCTGCCTTCTCGCCACCGGCCGCAGTGACATCCATGGGCACAGCCTGCATGTCCTGCACGGGAGCCACCAGACATGGCTTGGGTCCTCGCCGAGGTCCCTCGGAAGTGGGAGAGGGGATGAAACCAAGGTGGGGAAGGTGCCACAGTCCCAGTCTTCCTGTACCCCTCACCTACAAGCTCTGAAAATGGAGGGGGGGGCGGAAATTAGCAAATCCCCCATTTGGGGGCAGAAGAAACAGCAGCAGCGACCCTCCAGGTCTTAGAGCAAAGGAAGAGGCTGCAGCCCGGGCAGGGCGGAGCAGTGAGGCAGATGCAGGGATTTCATCTGCAAGGAGCGAGGAAATGTCCTGGAGCTGTTTGATCTTATTGTATGGAGGGAAGCAGGAGTGGGCGTCCAGCCTTGCTGGAACCAAACAAAGATTATAAATACCTCCCACCATCAGCAGCTCCTCGCTGACCCAGCCCACCGGGGCCCCGGTTGCTGGCTGATTCCCAAGGGGAAAAATGAACCTTGGTTTCCATCCAGCCCTCGAACGTGGTGGCCGATAGGAGCAGAGCACATGGCAGACATCTCCGGCCACAAAGCTGGGGGGGGATTCATCCCCGTGGGATGATGTGCGTGGGGGAAGCCTCTCCCACAGGCCGCGCATACGGCTGCGTGCAGTAGGAAAGGCCCTTGTTGGCTTAATTCAGTCTCTACTGCCGCTGGTGTCAATAAAGAAGTTAAAAAATACATATTTAAAAAGCCCTGTGATGTGGCGGCTGGGCGTGAAGCGACGCCTGAGCCCGGTGACAGGGCTCCAAGAGGTGTCCCTTATGGCACCAGGCTGGATCTGGGAGTACGCCTTTTCCCACTTCAGTCCTTGGGTTTGAATTCGGTGCCACACGTGCTACCAAGAGTGCTGCCCGACTTCGGGGTGCTTTGGTGCTGGTGGGCCGAGCCCTGGCACTGCCTCTCGAGTGGCACCCGGGAGCCCCGGGAACCCCGGCACAGCGGCTGTCCCCCAGGAAGGGAGGGCAGCCCCACGCCGCATTTTGGGGAAGTTGGGAGGCAGTAGGAGATAAATTTAGTCTTCCCCGCTGTGCCTGGCGGCTGCCGCAGAAACATGTGATCCCCCAGCACCATGCTGGGGGGGGGATGAGAAGACTTCCCAAAACTCACATGGGCTCCCGTAAGCACTGTGCCCCACAGGGGAGCAGCGCTGCACTGGGACCACTGACACCCAACGGCGGGGAGGCCATGGTGGCCATGGGGATGGGGGAGCTTCGGCTTTGGCTTTGCCTTGGCACGGGATGCTCAGGGTGCCCACAGGGCTGCGGTCCCAGAGCAGGGCTGCCCGCCGCCCCCTTGCCCCACACAGGGAAGGCCTGACCTCCATGGGGACCCATCTCTCCACCACATCCATCCCCCCTGGGTCCCACAGGCACTTCTAAGGGTTGGTGAGAAGCCAGATTGTTGTCAGGTACGAAAGCAGTTCTCAGGCCAGGGGGGCTGCAAATCAAACACACACCGTGCTTGGAAAAGCCCAGCGGAGCTGCTCCAGCAGAAAAGCCGCCGTGCGGTGCGTGAACCTGGCCGCGGCTGCCCCGGGGCACCTTCGTCAGCCCCTCTCCCCGGTAGAGCATACTTGAAGCTCCCTGCCTGTCACTGGGATCAAAGGCAGGGGCCAGGGCGGGAGGCAGGGGTATCAGCTGGGCCACTTGTGAAGCTGATTGCGGGAGCCAAGACCTCCAACTTGAACCCGCTTTTTTTTCCCCCCCCCGGGCATCCTTACATGCTTCTAACATCTCCGCTCCAGCATCGCAGCTGTGTCTTGTTTCATCTCTGGTGAGGGAAAGAGGCAGCGCTGGAGCCAGATGCTCCCCGGGAAGGCTGGAAAATCGCGCCCCCCCCCCGGAGCACTGGGTCCCAGCCCCTGCACTGCTGGCAGCTGGGGAGCACCGGGTGCGGGGGGTGAAACCCAGCCCTGCTTCCCAGCCGCGGCCCTCCCGGCACCAGCTGGGACGGACACGTTCCCACGGTGCCTGGCGCTATCTCGGCAGGGTCAGGGCTGTTCCTGTCCTCCTGCAGCTCTCGGGTTGGTCCAAGCATCAGCAGGGCACGGGATCTTTTCTGAGCGGACGGGGATGTCGTTGGCCATTTTGGAGCAGGGAAGATGCACTCAAGCAGCGCCACCATGGCACTCGAGGAGCTGCGGGGGACAAGGCAACCATACCGAAGAGAAAAGGCTCAATGTTAAGAGAAGGCAGTTTAAAAAAAACACATAAGCCACCCTAAAACCAGTTTCTGGGCTCTCGGGAGCTGCTGGACCGATGTGTGACCTGCACCGATTGCTGCCTGTTGTGCTGGAGGCTGTCCCCAAAACAGAGGACGGATGGTCTGCAGGAGCAGGAAGGCTGGGGGAATGAGGACTGCCAGGCGGACCCAGGTGTTGGGAGTGGGAAGCTTTGCCGAAGCCAGCTCGGCATCCCCTGGCTTTGCCCCCCACCCACATGGCTTGGTGGGGACCTCTCAAACCTGGATCCCAGGAGCTCCCCAGCAAAGTTTCCGGGCAGCACCGGGGGGCTTCAGGGAGCCCTCGGAGGGGCCAAGAGGGACCACGTAGCCCCGGGTGACCTGGCCTCAGCTAAGCAGGGCTTTTCTCCAGCCAGCCCCACCAGCAAGCCCTTGGGGACAAGTGTCCCACACACCATCTACAGAGGGAGGAGCGCCACCTCCTGACGTAGGGTGTCCTCTTGTCCCCAGGATTCCAGAATGGAAAAGGATCAAAAACCACTTTTGTGGTTTTTTTCACCCCCATCCAGCGTTTTATCAGTCAGCAACCATCGGTTCAAGAATAAATAAACCCAAGTCTGGCACTGGGTCCCAAGCCGAAGCAGCTCCTCCTGCTAGCATCATCCTGCCGAGCATCTTCAACAAGGACAGCATTTCTTCACGACTGCTTCCATCTACTCAGGCGCTAATTTGACTAAAAATTCCCTCCGCCACCATTGCCGCTTCAAAATACATTCACCAGCTCCCCAGCCTCCACTGGAGCCCTCAACACAAGGTTTGATTTGGTAAAATGAGGTGCCTTTACAGATTTTCATCAAGGTAGCGCATAGCTCATCATGCATGCTCACCCCAACACCTCACCATTTATCCCAATAATCCCAGTTGCCCCTGACACGCCTGACTGGTTTGATTGAAGCAGCAGTAGCAGACAGTGCTGGCTGAGAGCCAGGCGCTTGCTGGCCAGACAGCACATACATGGTTTAAAATGTCCATCGAGAGCCAAGCAAAAAGACCACCTAAGGCTCCCTAAATGGCAGGAAAACCTCAGTCTTGAGAGCTGCTCATAAAACCACAGCCTCAAGATGGACCGATTGGAAGTTCCACTTTCCTGCATTGGGGAATACTAATTTAGGGCTTTTCTCTACCTACCTGCTGATTTGAGACTTGTGGGGAAAAAAAAAATAAATAAAATTGGTGGGTGAGACCTCTCTTGTTACACTTGGCTGAAATCAGGCAGCAGGTTCACGCGTTAAATGAGGCTGACGGGGACCCAGCCAGCTTCTGCAGTCATCAAGTCTGGTTTCTAGGGAAACAAGGTAAATGTTTTTCCTCCTTCTTGCCACCTTTTAACACTTAAAAGGTTCTTGCACATCACCACAGGAAATATTCTCTACATCCACCTTTCCCCATTTCAATTAGAGCAAATAGCATCAAATTGGGTCCGTCTCAGAGCAGCACTGTACATCGCTGTGTAGATCTGGAGGGTTATTGACTCCATCGCAGCCACGTCTCCAATTATGGTCAGGGAAGGATACACCAGCGCAGTTATCTAAATTTACACGAGCCTCAGCCAGGCTACGGCCCGAAGCACGAGTGATCTCACTATTGCTGCTGGAAGCAGACAAGTGCTCAGGGCCGCCGCTGCCTTTCTTGGTATAACGCCTCAGCTCCCCTAACTGCAAAGCATCAGTCGGGACTGGCACTGTATGCGGAGCTGGTCCCATGCACAGGCATGGGACTGTCTCGTCTGCCCTTCACCATCGGACTCGGCTGGGAACACCAGCCAAACCGTCTCCCCAGGAGCTGACGGAGTATTTTGATCCATGCAGAAACGCAACACCAGCAGCGCTCGCAGCTCTCCCTCCTCCTTGGAGGGTGGGATGCAGAAAAGTCACCCTCCTCCCCACCCAGGGGGAGGCATTCCCTGTCACCAGGCAGAGCCATGGATTCAGGAATACCGAGCTGCTGCGAGGTAGGAACCGGTCACGAGGAATTGGTCACATTACCCACTGCTCTCGAGAACAGCAACGAACTGCATTTGCAAACAGTGTGCAGGTTACATCCTGTTTGTCATACAGAAACTGGAGGGTTTCTATAGCAACGGCCAGCATCGACCACCTACCTAAAATTTAGTGGTGGTTCAACTGTCTGAAGTAGTTTTGTTAATTTCAAATCCAGTTTGATTCAAAAGAGCTCTCCAGCCACCCAGCCGAGGACTAACATGTGGAATAGTACCTCAGTAATTGCAAACACATTTAGGGCTCCTGCTGCTTTACCATTTCACACAACCAGAGAAACTGCCTTGCTCTGCCCCAAAATCTTTGCTCTCCAAAACCAGGAATGGCAGCTTCTTCCTCATCACAGGAACCCTGCTATAAGTTGGATGCTCATGAATTTGAGCTTTACTTCCTTCTTTGGTTTGGTTGGTCCCATGCATAGGGCCTGCAGGGAGAGTACCAGACTCGACACAGCAATGTATAAAACCAAGAGGCACGGTTAATTCCTTTAAAATATTTATTTTTTGGTCTGAGAGCACATAGGCCACAGGATACAAGACCAATCCACACGTTAAGCTGTCTCCTCTTTTGCAATACGATCTTTCTTGAGTGGTCCCTGAAAAAAAAAATAGAAAGAAACTATGTAATCAGCAGTCTGCACCAAAGACGACATCACATCCCAATTACAATGCCATAACTTCTTCTCCTCTTGCTGCAAAGAAATTAAGGCAAAAAAAGCCCTCAGTATTGCAACCCGTTGGAAATCCCAAGCCCTATCCCCACAGCTACAGGTTTCAGGGGAAAGCTGCTTGGCACAGCCAGGCTGCACCAAATCGATGACTTCATATGTAACAGAGAAGAAATGCTGGTGCCACCTTGTGGGGAAGCTCCTGTGCAGCCCCCCCGAGGAGCCGCTGAACCGCTCTCTGACCAGGCAAGGGCCTCGCACCCAGGACTCCCACCTTGCTTTCTCCAGCAAGTGACAAATCGAGAATGCCACCTACAGCCCACTGTGAGCACCATCGTCTGGAGCTGCTCTCAGAAGAAATGCAGTGCAGAGCTACCCCCCACAGGCGCCAAGTACCACTCAGTGCTTGTTCCGTGCCTCATCACTGAACGGCTTGTGCCCAAACACGGCAACACCCCTCAGGCACCGAGCACTGTCACAGGGGAAGCGAGACCCCAGCCCCCCAGCCCCCCCCCCATGGTTTTATAACCAAGTTGGCAGGACAAACCCTTTCGACTGAAGCTACACACTTTGTTTCACAGAAATTTTGGCCCTGTGGCAGCCCAAAGGTCAAGCTACCAACTGCCATTAGCTGAAAGACAATACGGACATATGCAACACAAAGCTGCCAGCTTCAGAAAGTGTCCTTACCATGAAAGCCTTCTTCTCCTCAGCTGTCTGGAAGCGGCCATGACCAAATTTGGAGGTTGTGTCAATGAACTTCAAGTCAATCTTCTCCAGGGCCCGGCGCTTGGTCTGCACAAGCAGGGACTAAAAGAGAGATGCCAGGTGAGCACGCAGCAGCGCCCTTTCAGCCTGCCAGTATGCTAGCTACTTCTTATCACCTCTGTGGCTAACACCTCCTAAGTCACTCTGACCTCACACTTCAGCTGCTCTTATGTGCATGAAGCACTTGCCAATAAGCCAGCCCACACCTTTGGCCTTCAAGGCTGAAGACCGGTCAGCTCATACCAGCAGGTGAGCCCAAGTCTGCCTGCCAGCGTCCTTACGGTCCACGAGAATTCTCAACCCTAAAGCACATCTTTACAAACTGACCTGGACCAAACTGACCAGGGAAAGGACCTCACACGACTCCTGAGGTCATTAATACAAAGTTGGGTTTGCGTGCCAGTGTCCAACAGAGGTCTTCTAGGCTTTTTTTTCTAGCTGGCTACATGAATCCCCATGGCAGCAACACCTGTACCAAAGGCAGTGCAGCTAACTTAAGCTGTTCCAGCCCACTTGACAGCAGGCTGCACTACTCACCTTGCGCAGGGTTAGGACCCTCTTCTTGGTCCCAACAACACAGCCTTTCAGCATGATGAAGTCATTGGTCACCTCACCGTAGTGGACAAAGCCTCCCTGAGCAAGGAGAGAACAGTTAGCACTCTGTATAAAGGGAAAGCAGTCATCACATCTGCCTACAGCTTGATGTTGTCACAGCACTTCTGGGTCTCAGCCATTCTCACATGCACTGAAACCCCATTTTCAGCATTACCTTTCGCTGGTCAAGTTTCTTGATAACAACAATTTACTTGCTGCTGTAAGACTTTTGCTAAGAACAGCAGCAACAAGAAGAGACCGACAAAACAGCAAAAGCTGCTCTCCCTGCTAAGTTAGTCCTTATTTACGAGGACGATTTCTAGGTTTGTAACATCCCTCTACACTATTGCCACACATCAAATGCAATTAGCAAGTTAGACAAGTCAATACTGAGAATGACTAAGCAACACCACCTCCCACAACAGCTGAGTTTTTCCTCAAGAGCTCTCCATTCAATCATTTTGCATCTTGTACCAGGCCAATTTGCCTCTTAAGCTTGCAGCTCACAACCAGACTCTCATCATACAGCTGCAACAACTCACCAGAGGGTTAATGCTCTTGTCAGACAAGTCATAATCAGTTGATGCATTGTTTTTGATCAGCTTTCCATCCTTGATTTGGTAACCCTGGCCGATCTTGTAGATCTAAAAACATCAAGAATTTCTACTTAGCAAAAGGTAGGAGAAAGGGCCTGTCATCAGCCAAAATGCAAACAATTCTACATAGGATTGGAGAAAAATGTCTGTTGCACTTTGAAAACACGTGGCCATACAAGAATTTTACGGTTAACCAACATAACGGACTACGGTTACTGCCCCCAAGATGACATTCAAACAAACAGAGCAAAACTACCAAAGCGAAACTCTCCTCTCTATTTGCTGTCATGCAGCGAATGACCATGGCCAGCTCTCGCTTCCTCCCAGCAGTTCAGAGACACAAACCTTCTTATTGATTTCGGTCCGATGGTGATATCCTTTCTGACCAGCCCGGGCCACAGAGAAAGCCACACGAGCAGGGTGCCACGCACCAATGCAGGCCACTTTGCGCAGACCCCTGTGAGTCTTGCGGGGCAGCTTTTTGGTGTGCCAACGGCTGGTAACACCTGAAAGAAACCAAAGCAGTGTTGCTAACTATCATCAAGCTGAGATGTCACCAAATTGTTTAACCAGAGTTTAAACTGCCTTTCAAGCTGCTATCCCTGGGCAACAAAAGCAAAGCCCAGACCCAGCATCCCAGGAATTAACCACATTTCCTGGTGAAGCACCCTGCCTCCAAACCACCCACGCTCCCTCCCCGGCTGTCCCTGGGTTGTGTTCTCAGAAGGAAGGCAGCATGGAATGACTCCTCATGGATGTCGGGCGCTGTGCCCAGCGCTCATTCCATGGTCTCATCATTGAACCACGACAGCGGTATGGATTTACCTCCTCAGCTCTTTGCCCACAAGCTTGTGAAAACTCAAGGCTAGGATTTCATTAAAATCTGTACCCCGATCACAAAGAGGAGAAGCTCCACGCGTTTACCTTTATATCCCTTGCCCTTTGTGACTCCAATGACATCTATCATCTCATCCTGGCCAAAGACAGTTGACACAGGCACCTGCTGTTCCAGCTTCTCCCGGGCCCAATCCACCTTCTCAGCAACAGTGCCACCATTCACCTGGATCTCCATCAGGTGAGACTTCTTCTGTCTCAGGGGAAGCAAACGCATCTAGGAAACAAAGGATAAGGTTTAGCTTCTGCTCATCCAAGATGGACCTCATTAACTAGCCCTGGCCTAACCTGTTTTTCTAACTAAGCATATCATTTTCCAAGATATACAACTTCAACATAGTGAAATAAAAGGCCCTACGCTATGGGAAAAGGCTGTGTTGTGGCTTAAATGACAAGTCACAGTATCTGGAAGTTATTCACCACCCACAGGAACACAAAATTAACAAGCGTCTCTAACCCCAGAGCCTCCAGCCAAACTCCATCCAGGAAGGACAGGAGATAACAAGGGACAATAGTTTTAAACTGAAAGAGGGTAGATTTAGATTGGACATAAGGAAGGAATTTTTTTATTTTGAGGGTGGTAAGACACTGGAACAGGCTGCCCAGAGCAGCTGCGGATGCTCCATCATTAGAAATGTTCAAGGTCAGGTTGGATGGGGCTTTGAGCAACCTGATCTGGCCAAAGACGTCCCTGCCCATGGCAGTGGGTTGGACTATATGATCTTTAAAGGTCCCTTCCAACCCAAACCAAGCTATGATAAAGCCTGCTACAGCGAAGGACACTTTGGGTAGGGTCACATTTACAGTTACTTCTACTATATTTAGCACAGAGGGACTGATAAGAGTATCAACAGCAGCTCCAATACTACCTTTGCTGCCTAGTATGGGAAACGAATTCTAGTAAAATTAGCAGTGTCACAGACATCTTATTGCACTTACAGCCAACCCAAAGATTTAATTAAATCTCCCAAGGAAGTCTGGCAGAGCACTGATGTCAAGTCACATAAGTCACCACCACACCACTCTGCGATACACCTCCTCTGGCTGAGCAACAGAAGCCACCAAAAGCCCCTGAGTGTTTGCAGTCCCTACAGAACACAGCCTGAAATGATGTTGACCACACAAACCCCAGAGTTAAGTGTTCAGCCTATTAATTAAGAGAGCCCAGGTCTACATGGTATCAGCACAGGACTGAGTCCAAGAAGTTCCCATTACGGTGCAGTCTCTTTTGAACTCTGCTTCAGAAGACTGCCAGCGGTTGCCCTCAAGGTTCCTCAAGCATCCTGTGAGCACACACTTTGTACAGAATGAAGAGTACTAGTACTTGCATCATGCTTAACAGTTAGCATGAGGCTGCAGGGGAGGGCAGAAATCTCCCTACAGAGATGGATCAAGCTTTATGCTTGCTCTCTTAGTTGTTTCCACTGTACACCTCAGTCCTGCAGACACGTACCTGAGTGTGAGCCATGACTCTAATAACCTGGCAGTATTTCTTCATGCTATTGAAATCTTTCTCCAACTGTTTTTTGCCTTCCTCATCTTGCCATTTCTTGCAGTATTTGGTGAAGGCCTTCTTCTTGGACTTGTGCCTTCAGGAGCAGAGCAGAGACAAGGTTTGGCTAAGCCCTTCATCATCCCCCAAGAAGTGGGGACGAGCGGAAGGAGCTGCCACCTCAGCTGGTTTCGGCTCATTGCCAGCTTCTAAGTACTCTTTTCCACTGGCAAGCGGAGCCTGGAGCTCATCAGACAGAGGCAAAGTTGCCAGAGCTGAGCGGAGCTGCCATGAATTCCAAAGCACATTAACATTCACAGTACAGAAGACAAAAGACTGTAGAGAGATGTCAAACAATAACAGAAAAAACAGATCTTTAAAGCAATTGTCAGATGACTGCTACCTGTTTCAGAATACCATCATTTCCCCCCTTGTAAGCCCAAGCTATGCCTGACAGTAAGGTCAGGTCATTACTATAACACCCCTGAGATCGTTTTTGCTTTATTCTGACATCTTCTCAGCCTGCAAAGTTCATAAACAGGCTGTAAGCTCTAGACACACTGGAGCCACGCTTGGGCAAATGCGCATACTTTGAATCACAACAACAGTGCCTGGAACAGTAACCAGAAATAACACTTGTTTTCCCCTTTCCTGAGAAAGCAGGGCTACAGTCAGGACTCGACACTCAACAACAAGCGCCAGAGGCGATTTCCTTATGTCCGCCCGTCGAAGTATCATCATGTGTAGCCTGTTAAGGAGATCTCAGGCAAAAACCAACACTGTCACCCCCATGCCAAGAAAGGCACTAATTAACATTATGCTGTCACCCTCCCAGAGCCATTCCTACAGCCTATCCCATTATTAGGCCAGTTCATCAAGGCCAAACACTAACTGCTGAAAAGCCTCTTCAAAAAGCTGTACTAGCACAACCTGCAACCCAGCAGAAAAAATAAACCCTGGCATGAGATTAAGGCAACAGAAGCCCTGCTCTCTTACCAGTTCTTGTAGAAGCGACGCTTACACTCATCGCTGATGTGCTCAGCAAAGATGGTCTTGAAGCTGCGGAGACCACGAGGAGTCTGCACGTAGCCCACGATGCCCACAATGACCATGGGAGGAGTCTCTATTATAGTGACTGCCTCGACCACCTCCTTCTTGTTCACCTCTGGATGAAGACACAAATACAGCACAATTAACACCAGTATCAGCTACTAAACATCATCTGGTCTTTCTCACTCACAAATCCTTCACGTGAAAGGTTAAATGACTCAAGTTCTTTTCACAAAGGCAAAGAAGACACATGGCAAAGTGACCAACTATGACCTACAATTTAACGCCTTGCAAAAATTTGAGTCTGGCTCAGCAGGAAGCACAGACAAAGCCTGACAGGCAAAATGGATGGTAGCGAGTAACAGAACTACGTTCAGGACTCGAAAATCGGCAAAAAATTGCCAAAGGCAATTTACTTATGTCCACCCATCCAGAAGAGGGCATCATAAGTAGCCTGTTAGAGTACAGCTAAACCAAACTGTCAGGTCACTGTGCATCTCAGAAACAGGACCATTAACTAAACAGCCGCCACTAGACATGAACATGAAGTCTTGCTGCTGGGACATCACTCACATTGAAGTGGGAGGGGTTTGGGTGCTTTATACCCCACCCACACAAGGACTTTGAACAGGTTGAAGTCAAGCCAGGACTAAAATCCAGAGCTACTAACAAACAGGTCGTGTTTTGCCATTCATAAAGAAAACTACCTCCTCTATTCAGAGGAGGATTAATACATACTGGATCCAGGTCTGTCAACTTCACGGACGATGTGGGTCATGCCAGCTTTGTACCCCAAGAAGGCAGTGAGATGGACAGGCTTACTGGGGTCATCTTTGGGAAAGCTCTTCACCTTGCCCCTGTGCCTGCTACTGCGCTTGCGGGGCAGGAAGCCCAGAGACCCATGCCTCGGAGCTGAGAACTTGCGGTGAGACTAGAGAGAGAAAATAAACATTTAGTGCTTGCTATAGAGATTCACTTATACCCACTCAAGGGCCAAGGCCAATTCTCTTCTTGCCTCGAAACATGAATACTATGTACATACCAGACATTTTGCATTCTACAAATTCTTCCCAGTATCAGCTCTTTGGCTTCTGAATTCTATTATAATGTTATAAGAACGTAATCCTCGTGCCCCAACCATGCCCTTCCTAGATTTCCTCAACACCCCTCCCTTTCAAGCTTATTTTAAGACATCACCAAGTCCCACTCTAGTTAGGGAACCACACAAGCTGTAGTTTGGCCACAGCATGCCACCAGAATGTCAATGCACCCCAGAAGCCTAGAAAATGGAGCAGCACAGGTAACTACAATATGTTTCAACAAATCAGTAACACTATGAAAATAAGCATTAAAGAAACAATTTCAGTTTGAAAAGCTGCAGTATTTCAACATCCACCTTTGAGTCAGTCACTCTGGGTGGAAGTGCAGGTTTTTTTCTAAGCTGTTCTCCTCAACTACCAGCCCTGCAGCCTCCCTCTGCAACCCAAGGGCCAACTAAGGCTCGGTTCTATCTGGAGAACTCTCAGCCTAACAAAGAATTACCCATCCAACCTCACATCCAAATTTAAGAAAAATATTTTACAGCTAAACATGGAGCTAACAACCAATAGCTAAGAAATATGTGTTAGTTTTAAAAAAATACTCAACACAAGTTGCCTTAAGCAGACAAAGTTTACCAGCCCCAAGAAGGGCTTTTTGTTAGGATTACAAATCCCGTGGCAGGGCCCAGAAGAACTAAATTTTGACAGCCACATAAGACTGAGGACTGTCAACACTCATGAGAGTGACACAATCGAACACGAAATTTGATCCTACGGATGAAAGGCGGTGAACTGCATTATTAGACCGGCTGCTCCGCCTGCTCACACCCCCCACCACGGCCTCACCGCCCTAGCAGAAGCGAACAAAGCAGCTCAGCCTCGCTCTGCCCGCGCTCCTGGCCTTCAAACGCGCTGTGACCCGACTGCCGGCAGCTCTCTAGAACTAAAGACCCCCCCCCCCCCAAAAAAAAAAAGGACAGCAAACCCCGCCGCGGGCAGAGCGCCCCTCCGGCAGCGCCCGCCCGCCACCCGCGCCATCGAGACCCCGAGCGCCCCCGGGCACCAAGCAGGCCCAGCCAGCGTCCCCACGGCAAAACCTCGCCCGCCCACGGTGCCTGCCGCGGCCGAGCCCCGAAATAAGCCCCGCGCCGCCTCTCGCAGGGGCCGGGCGCGGCGGGAGCGGGGCCGTGCAGCCGCCGAGGGCGGGATGGCGCCG